>CATIWJ010168199.1:0-24477 GCA_949640765.1 Croton laevigatus | reverse complement strand
AAGTTCACTTTTTACTTCTAGAAAGCCTTTTTGACAATGTCTACATTTAATGTTGTATAGTGATTGGTCAAAAATTAAATTTTAATTCTAAGAAAGAAGAAAAAAATAAAATAGAAAGTGTTGCATTGGAGATGAAAATTTTAAAATGGATGTGTGTTCATAGATATTTGTGCATATTTCTTCTCACACTTTCTATTGCTAGTGTCATGTCAGCTTCAATCCACAGTAGGGTTGGAGATGCTCTTAATACTCCATTAAAAAACTTATTATTGCTAGATTTAAGGTTTCCCATTCCCAATTTCCAACTTCATTAAATGTTTTTATCTAAGACATGGGAAGGAAAGAAAGAAAGATTAAAATTAACATTAAAATAATTTCTTTGATGAGAAAAAGAAGGCAATGTTTGTGATAAGTCAGAAAACAAAAATAGAAGTTTTTTGGTCTTAACTTATCATTTACAGGTATGCAAATGGGCCATAAATAATACTATTTCTTTGATTGATTTTGCAAATCAATAGGCTAATTGGTTACAAAATAATAATTAATTTAAGTTGATGGGGTTTAATTAGGAGTTTTAGAATTTTGTGTTTGTTCTATATTAGTGGAGCCTAGCAAAAGTATAATCCTTTTTGGATTAATTAAACTAAAACAAAGATTAAAAAGAAAATTATTAAAACCATCCAAAATATTGTAAGGTAGATCTTAAGCAAGTAGGGATGCTATAATTATGTTAATACGTACGGATAAAACTTGTGGGGGCTTAATTTGGTCATCATATTGGTGGTTTTGTACTATTCACAAATTTCTTCTTCATATCTAATGTACTCAACCAATATTTTGTTTACTTTAATTCTAATCATATCAAATAAAAAAAAAATTTATATACAATTTATTGATCTGGTTTTAATGTTGGAAATAAACATTTTTCTTGTAGTTTGAATTTTTAGTGGAATCAATCTGCTTTTTTTTTTTCACTTCAGGTAAAAAACAATACTTTTTAAGTAATTTTTAGCTTTTATAAGTTAAAAATTATTTCATATAGTATGCGGTGAATCAACTATTAACATAGTTTTTAATTTTTGAAATAATATTTTACAAGAAATTAACTCCTTCATTTTTAATGTTTTGTTGTTGTGTAAACAATTAGTAAAATATAATTAATAACTATTCAAACGACTAATTACTAAACGAACAAATACTTTCTTACCTCGCAGGTGGACGATTTCGAGATATAATCTTTAATTCAGATGCTACCAATGCTTTGGTGTGTATTATGCAGGAATTTCTATTATTAAGGGATATTTGGTTATATTTTGGAAGTACAAAACAAAAAAGAGAAAAGCTATATTCAAAACTAAAAATGATGGCATTATTCTTGATACGATATTTATTGAATTGGGAAATAGTGTATGAGTCTACTATTGCACCTGCATATGGAAAATGAGTTTGCTTCTTTTTCTTATTGTCAACGTAAATAAGTAATATATCCAATGAACCATTTAATTTCAATTTTCATTTTGTTACAATTTCTATAGCACCGTTGATTTTTTCCCCCTAACACCTATTTGTACAAATCCAAATAGTAAATAATTAGAAATTAAAAGTCAAGTTATTTATTTATAATTAGTTATGCTCTCACTGTCTCAATTCTTTTAAAAAAAATAGAAGCTCGAATGTTTGACGATCTGATTTATTTTCCGTCAAGATTTGTTACTAATTTGGTGAATATTTTAATGAGAATTATGATTTAATATTATGTGACATATATATATGTATATAACTTGAAAAGTATTACTAATTCCTTAAAATTAAATGAAGGGCCAAATAGTGTTTAATGAATGAAAAATACTAACAACCATAATAATTCACTGGCTACAATAGACTAAAAATAAAAGGAAAAATCTTAAGGACCCTATTAAAAATCTTTTAATGAAATATTGTATTGTTGATGTTTTTCACCATAATTTAATAATGATTATAAATCTTACCATACCAGCAAAATAATTAATATTAATTGTTTTGTATGCTTAAAATCTTTAATATTTACAATATTCAATTGAAAATAATATAACATGAGCATATTATTATAATAAATTCACATAAAAATATATAATATAAGTAGACCATACTATAAGAAAATGGTAGTTGAAATGCAATTGTCAATGGAATATGCCAATCTAACAAATAATAGAACATTATAGTATAGTATTATATATAAAATCAAGAATGAATCTGTTGATTGAACAATTATTTGTCGAGTTTATTTTACTGTTTTAAAATCCCAAGTTTTTCATTTTTCCTGAGGACATTTTTTTTTAGTTACTCCAAAGTTTAAATCTAGGACCTTTTGGTCTTTGGTGACCTCTCTCACTATCAGGCCAACCCCTTGGTTACTGAGGACATTAAAATCCTAAGTTATTGTGAAAGCTTAATTTGAGTAATAATTACAAGTTTCTAATCTTTGCCAAGTTGGAAATGTACTATACCCTACTTTTTTTAATTATTTCGAGGCTGCATAGCAGTATAGAAGGGAGAAAATGTACCTCTCTTGGGGAAAAAATAAATACTACATTAAAATGTACAAACTTTTAATTTTCACACTACTAAATTAACCAAAATAAAAATGGGTTTAACAAGTTGTAGCTCGGTTTGTTAAAAAAAAAAAAGTTGTAGCTCGGTTGCAAGCGCATATGCGATCTAACAAAACTCGGTTTTTAACTGAATTTTAGCTCGGTTGTTTGTATGATTCAGCGAAAAAACCGGTTGGAATCTAACATAGAAGATATCGACAATAATTGAAAAAAGTCTGTAACTTTAAAAAATGGTTAATTATAATAGATGATTCTAAACAAGTTACTAAAACATGTCACTAAACAAAATTATTTTTTTTTTGAAAAAGTTAATTTATTAGTAGAGAGAGGGATTTTGACCATTAAATTTGGGATAAAAATAAACAATTTATCCAGAAACTCTAAAGAAGAAAAAGAAACGGAAGAGCAAAAGAGCAAAGCGCTAAAGAAGACTTCTACTACTTCAACAACACAACTTGAGAAGTAAGAAAGGTATTTTAAACCCTTCAATAAGAAAAAAATTGCAAAAAAGGGTTCTCACAATATCAAAATTACCCATTCAAAGGAAAATTATACTGTAAAAAAGATTTAAAAAAAATAAAAGAAAAAGAGGGGGAGGAGGAAGAAGAAGCACACCAAAATTAAAACTTTAAAACACTAATTTTCCCATAATAAAAGCTCGAACCCACTATTAATCACACTTTCTGACATGTAATCGTCGTACCACGGCGGATTATATAGCCACGGGTCGCCGAATACAAACTCGTCCCTCAACTCAGGCGATTTCACGAAACTCGTTTCTAGACTCGGTAACTCCACTATCTGACTCAGTTCTTCAGGCGTTGCCACGTCATAAGGTGATGACGTAACTTCCACTGTTGACGACGATGATGATTGCGTCACCGTCGATGATGATGACGCATTCGTCGTGGTATTGTCATTCTGGGCGTGCTTGTTAATGTCGAAGTCCATCGAAGCAGCTTTGGCGGCGGCGACCTGAACGTCGCGGGGCGAGTTAGAAGCGGGTCGAGGAAGTGACCCGGCTAGTTCAGGGAAGTTGAGAATTACAGAGTTGCCTTTAATACTTAAAGCAGCCACGTCGTGTGCACGTGCCGCCATTTCGGCTGTGGAGAAAGTACCCAACCAGATCCGGTTCTTCTTCCGGGGCTCCCGTATTTCAGAAACCCATTTTCCCCATGTCCGCATTCGAACTCCTCTATACACGGGATGCTTACTACAGTCTCTAGCCCTCTTGGGTTTTCTCGGTTTCTCAGCCGGGTCGGGTTTCTGAACCGGGTTTGTAGATAAACAGGATGAAGAAGGCGAACAAGGAGGTGGGGAAGACGAGTTAAAGCTAGACTCAGTCTCCGAATTAGAGTTTTCCACTATCGGGTCTGCCATTTTTGGTGATCGCGAATCACTTTTTTTTGTCACCATTATTACCATATATATATATATATATATGTATGTATATATACTTGCTCTGTTTGAGATAAAACCCAGAACCAGAATACAATCTTCTTCTTCCTCCTGTTGTTGTTCAGCGAGATACTGTATTAGAGAAAGGAGGAGTAGAAAATGCAGGAAGAAAGATGAGTTTAATGTGGGTTTTTATAGAGGACAGTGTATCGTTAAAATAGAGGAGAAAGAGACGAAAGAAGAGTGTGGGGCTTAAGTAAGAAAGTAGAAAGTAAAGCAGAGAAGAGGGGGGAGAAGAAGAAAAACGTGGAGGCTGCTCTTCTTATAAGAGAAGCCAAAACAAAACCCACCCGCCATGGATTTTATATAATCACAATCTATTAATTAGTATAAGCGCAATATTTAATTACTTATCATTACAGAAACCTTTGCTTTTCTGATACCGATGCTTATAGTTTATTTTTGGCTTTAATTTTAGTTCAATAATACAACAAATTTCCTTTCATATTTTTCTTTGTAAGAGAAAAAACCATTCTCATAGCCTCAAATTAAATAAATCATACAATTCAAAATAACCCAAATAGTACAGCGAGCGAGCATGAAGCCAAACCCGGTTCAGAATAACAAACTATTATTTTTGTTTTGAAAGGCAACAAAATATTAACTCCCTCTTGTTTATATTTTTTAGTGTATTTTTTAATTTTTTATAGTAAATTTTGTAAAAAGTTTATAAAAGGATTAATAATTTTTTATTATTATTATATTTTTAATAATGGTGAAAAACTGATTTTCTTAGTATTGATAAAAATAAAATATAAAAAAATGAAAAAGATAAAAGTCGGAGTATTATTAAAAATAATAATTTAAAATATATTTTCTTTTTTTTATAATAAAATATATTTTTTATAGTGATAATTTTATAATTAAATTTCTAATAATCTTATAAGACCATAAATTAGTTGATTAATTTAAAGTTCACCCAATTTTCTTTTTTAAAATATGTTTTAGAGATGTTCAATTTGACTCTTATAAAAATAAGGTTTTGTGTATTCAGTAATTTTAATTTGTGATTTAATGAATATGACAAAGTTGAGAGTGAGAATATAATTTCTATATTATTGTATCTATTTTTCCGACTTAATTAAAGTATTTTAAAGAAGATATACCTATATTTTTTATGGATTAAATGAATAACAGAATTACCGTACAGGAGTCTGGTCACGAAGCCAGGTGGGCGGTCACAAGGAATAGATAGACAGCTGGCAAATGGTAGCGTAGAATGGGCTAACCCTTCTCTGTAGTTATTACATTTCATTTTCTTTACTGTGTATGTTGTTTAATAAAAAAATTGTCTTGTAGAAGTAAATTATCCTTCCGTACTCAATTTCTATTAATTAATTAGTATGCTGCAAAGTTTTGAGCCAACTCAGTATTAATGACTATTCCTTTTTTTTTTTAATATATATTACTAACACATCCGATGTGAATAAGGGATTCGAACTCTGTCCGAATTCTGCTCGACCCCAACCACTTAATGACCATTATTTTGGTATATAAATATCTTTAATGTTAAGAATTCATTTTTTGTTTTTGTTTATATTTTTTCATTGGGAGTTTTTTTATTTTGAAAAGACATTCTGAGTTTTCAGATTAACTTTTTTTAGTTAAGAAAATAAAAAATTTAGATAATTTTGTATTTTTAACATAGCATAGTTGTATTAAACTCAATCATATATACTCCTGACAGATAGAATTGCTTTAACTTTTGAATATATTTATTCAGCTCGTCACCAAATTAGACAAGTATTGACAAAATTAATGTTCGAATTTGAGATTTTTATTAAGTTCAATTAGCTCTTAATCATTTACTACCTCCGTATTTTATGGTTCTTTACATTTCTCTTTTTGAGTGTATTTTATGGTTCTTTATATTTTCTTTTATAGTAAGTTTTGTAATTATTTAGTATTATTTTTTTTATTAGTATTGGTGAAAAAGTAAGTTCTTAAAGGATTAGTAATTGTTTATTATTATTTCTGTCTTGGGATTGGTGAAAAACTGATTTATATTGATATTGATGAAAAGGAAATGTAAAGAATCATAAAATACGGAGGTAGTAATTTATAACTTCCATATTTGTAGTTTTGATTTCACATAATCATAATTGCTTTTCTCTTATATATATATATATATTATTTCAATCACTTTTTTTTTTTTTATCAGAGTTGACTTGTTTTCAATAGTATTTGACAAATCCAATGCAAATAATAGAAAATTCATTTATATCCGTCCCTCATCACCACAATTTTAAGAATCAATTTTTTTTTTTTTTTTAACGTAGGAATCAAATTTTAACCACAGGCAAGATAATTTGCAAGGTTAATCAAGGGTCCACTTTACATTTGTCTTAGTAAAGTTTTACCAAAATCTCTATGTAAATCAAAATTATTGCTTCTTTGATCGGTCAAATGTGCCCTATCAAATATAATTGAGCTCTTTTTTACTTTACTTAAAAAAAAAAAAATTATGACATATATTTTTTAATTTCACTTGATTTTCAGGCACCGCGCTCACTAATCTGAATTCTAATTTTTCCAAGGCTCATTAAAGAGGTGACTTTTTCAAACTAATTTTTTCCATTTACAATACCATGATTTGAACTTTGAATCTTGTTTGAAAAATTTAGCGCCTTCCTGCTGAGTTAACATATTGGTAGTTATGAAGTTTTTTTCTTGTAATCATATAAGTTTTTTTTTTTTCTCCACTAAGGTAAACATTTTTCATTTCTAATACTGAATGTAAACAAATTCAATAAAAAATTCAAAAAAAAAAAAAAAAAGTAATGAAGTTTCTTATTTAAAAAAAAAATAAAAAGTAAAAAATTTTACACTTTATGAATCGATTTGTTGTAATATAATATAATTGAAATAAAATATAAAAATGGAAGCATGGAGATTGAAGAACCGCACAACTGACTTTATAAATGAAGAAAATTCAAATAAAATGGATTTGGTGGAATAAAACCAGCTCAGTATTTCGTTAATCAATACTAATTATGATTACTAAAATACATAGAATTAAAAAAAAATAAATAAATAGAGTCAAAACAATTATAGACATATACACATGAATAAAGTTATGTGAACACTATAATAAGGTCTTAATTTGATCTAATTTGACTGAGAATTTCACATGGTGTAGCTGAAATTATACTCAATATATTGTTCTACACATGTTAGATAAAAATAACAATATTACATAATTTTAATTATTCTTTTATTTTCATTTCTTAATTAACAAAAAACAGTTCACATAATAATAATAATAATTTAATTTAATTATTCAAAATAACCCATGAATTTGTTTAGATTATTTAGTTTAGTCCGATTTGAATTTTCTTTTCAATCATAACATGCTTTGCCCAAGTTCTTTCTTACCAATTTAAACCTAATTGTTAAGAATTTGGGCAAATTATGTTATAATTGTAACAAAATGTAAAATACGATTACATTGAATATTTGGAAAAAGTTCAAGGACCATTTTGACCAACTGTTCTTTTTTTTTTTTTTTCTATTATCGTTAATGATAATTTTTTCAACCACTCTAACAAAACCATTCATAGTATTCTTTAATGTTGGACGTTGTCCATTCCAAGTACGTTGTACCCTAATAACAGCTTTTTAGATCATTT
The DNA here is from genome assembly GCA_949640765.1 of Croton laevigatus. NCBI lineage: Eukaryota > Viridiplantae > Streptophyta > Magnoliopsida > Malpighiales > Euphorbiaceae > Croton > Croton laevigatus. The sequence goes on along the minus strand of CATIWJ010168199.1, from coordinate 16,799 downwards.
CACTATTTAATTTACGAAGCCATTTTCATGATAATTATATTTTTTGAATATTATTTATTCAAGAAGAAATGAAAAAAATTTCTTACAGAAACAAGTGTGTTTTCAAATCTTAGTTTGTTTTCATGGAATTTGGTATTAAAGGGAAAAAAAGAAGAAGATGAAGAAGAAAGCTTATTTCAATTAACAAATTTAATACGAAGAGGAGAAAAATGGGCACAATTGAATTTGTAAAGAAACAATTTTGATGTCCTTCGGTAAATCAATGCACCAAATATCCTTTTTTTCTTTTTTTTATAATATTATTTCAAGTATTTATTCGGTTAGTACTATTTTTTTAATATTAATAAGTCCAGTTCAATCAAATTCATTATTATATATTATATATATTATACTCTCTGAACATTATGTTAACCTCTAACTAATTTCATAAAATTCAATAATTAGAGTTCAAAGAAGAGTTATAAAAGAAAATAGAAAACTAAAAAATTACTGAACAATGATCACAAAATAACCATTTTCAAAAAAATCTCTGAGACGAAGGTTGAAGTTGATGAGCCAATCCGTCGAATAGTTGTTATCTCTGTGGTACAAGCAATCAAGTCTCTCATAGATGGTCCTCGGTTGGTCAATTTTCACCAATTTTGCTAATTCTATCATAATTGTGGATTGAAATATATCCCTTAATCATATTTAGGACTCGTGGATATATACTTAATTAACTACCTAATACCGCACACATTCCACCACAACAAGACCACTTTGGCATCCTTAATTTATCATTAACTAATAATCTTTCAATTGCCAACAAATTTTACTAATTAACGTTGAATTTTGACTAATCCTTTTTTTTTCTTTTAATTCAACCCCTTTGGAATCAAACCGATGGTTTTTGAATTCTAAATATACAATTTTGAAAGAACAATTCATCACAACAAGATCCAACCGTAACTTCCTTCATTAAAGAAGTGGAGCCATATTAATATAAGTACAATTTTTATTTTCATTGATAAAATAAAAAATAAAAATTTATATTATGTGAAGATTTTAATTATTCTGGTGGGTTCACATGCCACTCATGTGCTACCCATACTGAAGAAGTGTTGAACCCCTCTCGTCTAGATTTTTATTTCTTGAATCTATAAGCCTTAATTAAGCATTTCACTACTACCATATGCTATGCCAGATATATGGTCTATATGTAATGCTCATTAATATTTCATTCACCTTATAAAACATACATATTTTGTTTTATTTTTTACATCCCAATTTCATTTCTTCAATCTTCTGTAATCTCTATTTTACATTGACCGGAATAATTTTCGTCTTAATTTACATAACATTTTGTAGAAGTTAATAAATGTTATTTTTTATAATTTTGTTATAATAAATGTCAATAAATTTAAAATATCAGCTAAATGCTATCATTTATTTTGTATTTACCAAAATAATATAGGTAAATGTATGTAATTTCTATTCACAACGTTGGTAAATATGTATATAAACTTACATATTAAAGTAAATATATTATTTACATAATATTTCAAAATATCATTTACTTAAAATAAGTATTAAAAGTTACTATTTATTACTATTGTTTCAAATTTTTTTTACTTATTTTAGTAGAAATACAAATGTGACCCTAATAATAAATTTGATTTCGAATTTCCCTTTTCATTAAAAAAAAAAAATTGATATTTTTATAAATTTTTCCTAACTCTGACAACATTAAATGCTAATACCCAAAATATGGGTATTAGGACACATTAAGATATTATTTCCTCCAATCTCCAAGGCCCCTATGAGTTGATAAAGGGCTTTTATGGCTTAAGTAATATCATGGGTTCAAATCTCCTCATATACGTAGCTATTTAAAATATAAGGCAAAAGCTTTACCTTTCGAAAGGTACTTAATCAATTCAAAAGAGGATTAATTTAAACGTGATTATGACTTAAATGTGTTGGCTATAGTTGGGAATCGTCCAGATACTTCTTGTTAATAAAAAAAAAAAATTATTTTCACCAATTAAAATAAAAACAATAATATCTCACACTTACTGAGAGATGGTGGTAATATTTCTTTTAGGGTAAATGTTGTCGGATAAAAGTGAAATGAATTAAAAAGATACATTTTAATAACATAACTAGTATTTAATAAGGACAAATAACTTTTGATACCATTTGCAAAAAATGAAAAATATCTTTTGATACTCTCAAAATATTAAAAAGATAATATAAACAATTTGTTATTTTCAATCCATCGAAATAGTCCAACGCGTGTCATTTAAAAAAAAAAAATCAATGAAGATTGGGAAACTAATAACAAAAAATAAATAAATAAAATAAAAACTTCAAATACAAATAAACATAAAAGGAGTTAGATATAATTGAAAATCTAAGGTAAATTTTATCCATAGTACCCAAAATTTGAAAAAATATTCAGTATTCAAACTTCAATTCAATAAAGTGCTTAGTTAAAAAAATTCAATAAAATACATTTATATTGATCTTAGTAAGGTTTCATTAGTATAATGATATGATATCTATTTTATTAATTTAACACGATACACTATCACCGCATAAACTATTACATCCGTGTGTTGTTGCATATTAGATTTTCACTGCATAAATTTGGAATCTTGAAATAAATCGTGATTTTTGAAAATATGTAATTGCGTTTTATAATTAAGATAGAGAAAGAGGAATGAGGAAATATCTATAGGAGTTTTTAATGGAAAGCCAAACCTCTAAGTAGATGTGATTTTGACATTTTATATGGCACTAATGTACGCTAAATTAATTGATAAAATAGATGTTACATAACTATTTCAGCAAAATCTCACGCTTGATTGGACCAAATGTACTCTGTTGGAACTCAAATTAAGGATAGCAATTTTATTGAAACAAATAGAAGTTTGAGTACTGCAATAGAACAACTCTTAAACTTTGGATACTATGTGTAAAAATTGCCAAAAATCCACCTTGCATAAGCAAAACCCAACCAGGTGTTGAATTTATGGATTCATTTCCTAACCATTGATTGTGACATACATTAGTTGGCAACTATCAAGGTAGGGTATTTAAGGGCATTAGTTAATGGGCTGGGGCCAATTTGGGCCTACAAAATTAAATGCGTTGTAAGTTTAATAGGGGCATTTCATGGGCTTTAAAAGAATAGAATGATAACGGGCCCCCATTTTGTACGAGAAGAGTTATGCCATCAATAATTTTTTTGAAAGACGAATTCTCTAAGTTTTTGTACGAGAAGGAAGACTTTGGTTATGAGGACCATATAAATGTAACCAAAATATATCAATAAACCTACTTGATTACCTACTGTAGGTGTACTATGTCTTCAGTGAATGGGAATTCATTTTTTTTTTTTTTTTAACAAAGACATTCATATTTTATTGATTAAAAACGGGGTATAATATGGAATTGCAAATTACAAGATCACTGTAAATACATCCAGATCTAGAAAAAACAAGGAAAAATACAATGAAAGAACCAATATTTTTATATCTAGAACCATCAACATGACTGATAATCTTAAAATCTCATCATCAAAATGAGACAATGAAAGATATTCCAACACAAACAAATGGTGTTCTTCATTCCAAGCCAATGCTTCAACCAACAGGAGCTCTATATAGAAATCTTCGAGACACAATAAATAAATAAAAATAAAAATAAAAATAAATGAAAAAATGAAAAAAAAAAGAAAAAAAAAAATCATTACAACTCTACAAGGAAATTACACGTATATAGTACCTTTTATTTTTTTACCTTTTCAAGTATATATCTCTCTATGTTTTACCATATTCTACAATTTTTCTCATTGTCTTTTTTTGTTTTTTAGGAAAAAAATATCCTTATGTTTCAAATCCGTTGACAATTATATCCTTCTGTCTATTTTTCTGTTAAAATAATGGTAGAAGTACCAAAATATAATTTTACAGGCCCTTTGAAAAAGGGTAAGAAATGAAGGAATAATTTTGAACTTTTCATCTTCTTTAAGAAGAACCCTAGCCAGATTGGACCACCATTGGCCACCGCAACCGCCACTGGTGATGAACGCCCATCTCCTTGCCTGGCTGAAAACTAGCAAATGATACATCAAATTGAAGATCTTATTGCGATGAGTCCAAATATGGATTCAGTTTTGACCAGATGTTCTTGGTTTGGCCGGAAAATTCAGAAGTAATTTCTGAAGAATTTGGAGCTGCAACCGACACCATCTCTAGTGCCTAAACTTCGACCAGCATTGCCAGCACCTCTATCCATCGCTCCAACACTTCCATTACCGGCGTCTGACATCCATAGCTGCTTCATTTACTCCGACAGAAGACCAAACAATCAAACTTTGCTGTTTCTGCTTCAATTCTCAGGTTCTGTTCCTTTGAAAATAAAAAGAAGAGACATAAAGTATCACAGAACCAGCAGTTAGACGGGTGAGGCTTTAGGCATGGTTCCCTGCGGTGGTTGAAGCCGGATATGAGAAGTGGCAGTTCAGGTTGCTCGCTGATTGAAGTCGAACGATAGTGTTGTATGGAGCGGCTGCGTCATTTTCTGCAAGGAAGAAGCAAACGATGAATTATAAATCAAAGTTTCAAAACAAACCTTCATTTCTTTAGATTTTTCAAAAGGGTCCATAAAATTATATTTTGATTATTCTATCATTATTTTAACATAAAAAACTGATGGAAGGGTATAATTATCAATAGGATTTGAAACACAGGAATATTTTTGTTTGAAAAAAAAGAAAAAAAACCAGGAAGGAAATATAGGAGGCCACTAATGTGGGTTACACAGTATGGAAAATGAGAACTCTACATCTTACCGTTTTTGTGGAAAGCAAGATTACCAACCATGCCATTGACATTATATATATATATATTCCTTTTTTGAAAAAAAAAAAATTTTATATATTAGAGATAAATAAATATATTTAATTATGATTTTCCACCCAAACGTCCCAGCTGGTCCAACCCTCCATAGGAGTAGGAATTGAATCGAAATGGAAAATATCATATTTTGTTTTTGCAAAATTACCAATGAGCTGTGCAGAAAATTTTAAACAAAATATATTCAATATATTTGAAAATTGTGCTTGTACTTTATTTGATAATGTTTTTTCCCCCCAGTTAATCATTTAGAACCCAGTTTTTGTACGTAATGCAACGTAATTGTGGTTGCAACACTATTTTATTTGTAGCATTTCTATGACTGCAAAACGGAGAAAAATGTGAAAAACAAGAGATAATAGCACAGGCAAGATTTTTTGCCATTTGATTGCATATAAGTTTCCCAATACATAATGTTGTTGACAAAGTAGAAAAAGAAGAGATCAAATTGTAAATAAATATTTCTCCTTTTGATGCAAAAATTCTGTATTCACTCAGAATTTTTGCAGCTTTCTTGTTTAACCTTGCCAAGCTCCACCAGCATAGTCAAAAGAGCCTCACACATATCGTTGCAATCAGGTTCGTTAGGATCTTTCTTACCAGAAGAGTAAACCATCCATGCATGATCAAGCTTCTTGTCTGGTCTGACTACGATCGAGCCAGGAACTTCAGCATCTCGGCAAGTCACCAACCCATCACTTTTCTCTCCATACCTAAGTTGCAGGTGGAGAGCAGACACAGCCATGGCTGCAGACAATGGCACCACCACTGGGACCTGGCATCCTGCTTGAACTACACTGTCAGAGTCCTCAAGTCCGAGTTTTGGAAGAGGAAGCCATGGAAGTTCCGCGTGTGCTATTTGAGTCATTGTAGCTATGACACCGGGTGCAATGCTTGCCTCAGAGTGGAATGAGATAAGAGGGATTTTCTCGGGAAGCTTGTGGTTCATGATGAAATCCCTCCGTTTGTCGTAAGTGAGGTCTTCCAATGCTCGAATGTCACCCTGGAGATGTAAGATAGTTATTCAGAAAATGAGCTTAATAGAATTGAGCAGAAAAGAGGGAAATGGTATTAAGAAAGGAGTACCTTAATGAGCTTGCATACCAAAAGTTCCATAATCTTCCGGGTTTCTTTGTCAGCAATCTGGCCTTCACGGAGAATATCTGAAGCTACAGGAGATCCACCATAAGGGCTTTGCACAAGTGCAAGTCCAGCAACTTTGTCTTTCAAGTTGGACCAGTACAATGACAATGCCGCTGCAGCATCAACCCCACCCTTGCTGTGTCCAAGCAGCATCACTCTCTTTCCTGAACCCCAGTAAAGTTCCTCAATATAATGCTTCAGTTCACATGCATTGTGCTCCACCGATGCCTTCATATAGGAAGAAAGAGACATAACCAGAGTGAAAGATTTTGTCAGGTTCATGAATCTATTTGTTTATGAAACCTGCTCAATCATAATTTGGATAGCCCATCAAATGATAATCAATTACCTCGCTGTGAATTTTTGCAATGTGACAAGCTAGACCCATCTTAGAAAAGAACTTCTTAGTACCCACGAAATACAAAGGACCATGATTACTGAAAAGACCTGACAGAGCAAAACTAACATTAATTTGATTGCTGATAGCTAGCAGAAACGAAGTAGAATTGGGATCTTCTTGTACCTGGAATTAATAGATAAACAAATGAGTCCGGAAGTTTGTGTTCTCCATTCCTGAAGAATAAGGCATGATTTTGTCATGAGATCCATGAATATATCAACTGCCAAGTTAGCAAAGCTGTCCTAAAATCTCTGAGCCGTGTGCGTGCAAAAGACAGGTTATAGTTTACCATTCAAGCAAACACCTGACTTTAATAATATGCTACAGAAGTAAGCTAGAACTTTAAAACAGTGGAAATGGGAAGTAATAGGGAAATGGTCTACAGTACCTTATTTTGTTGAGCAGCTCTAGGAATCTAGCAGTACCATCCTCCACGGGAGTCATTCCAGGTGTGCGTTGCAACCATCCAATCTCATCGGTCGAACCACGCAGAGTTGTACGCACTCTAGATATAATGCTGGAGATGCCAAAAATAGTACTAATATAAGAAAAAATAGGCCTAAAAGCACTTATCTATTTTGACTAAACGAGTCAACATAACTGTAACATCATTGGACTTAAAAGAATCCAGACAGACTCTTCTACAGCAAAAGCTGATTGCTCTAGGTTAAAACCAGGGTTGGTATGGACTCTATCAACTCCATCAAGGGTGTCATTTTGTTATGAGGCTCTGGGGTTTTCTCTAAACTGACTCAACAAGTTATTGAGCAGAAAAATAAGTGGAAAGAGATTCAATTCGTATTCTAAGAAAATTGGAATAGAAATTCTATTGAAATCGTTAAAGAAATCCATTTGCTCCTCAAAATTAGGCTTCACTTCCTCAACGCAAAGACTAAAATTGTCAAACACTAGCAAACACCCTTCATCAAGCTAGGGTGGGGCTAAATTCCTCATCCTTGTAGTTTAAACCAAAACTTACGCCTGGTTCATCCAGCCTATCATTGAATGAAAAAACTTGTGCGCGGCCATTTTCCAAGAATAAATAAATAAAATATTTAAGATGAATACACACAAGGTTACACTTGGATCTAAAAGAAATGTTGCTAGTTTATAATAATACTTTCCTTTTTGAAAATTGATCTTATGTGTTTATATCTTTCACTTGTAATTTAAAGTTTTTGACTTCTTTTCCCATTTCTTTAAAAAATCATTTATTGAGATATCATATCACTTGGAGAAGGTGATAAGTGATGAACAACCTCTTTGATGTCTGAAATATTTTTTGGTTTAACGCATCAGTTAACATTAACTTCTTTTACCTATGAACTTGAACTTGAGCACGCCTGATGTAGTAGAATGAACATCTCAAGGTGGCCAGGGCCAACCTCCAAGCAAGTCGAAACCCAAACAACGGGAGCATCAACCTACATACACTCAGCAATTGCATCGTGTCAGGAAAAGATATGAACGCATACAGTACAAAGTGATAATAACAAAGAAAAAGGAAGGTAATTTAACATTGAGGTAAGAATATTTCCTGTTACACTACCCAATCATGCTTGGTACACTGAGTTCAACACCCATGATCCATGCATTAGAGAATCCTTAATTATTTAGGTACAAAATTTAAAAATTATTTTATGATATGCCTGTGCAAATAGTTTGAATTAAGAAATTATTTGTTAATGAAGAAAATGAATACACTAAAAACACAATGCAACAGGATGGCTGGATTAACATTACATGCATGGGCTCATTATCCAAGCATAAATTTGGTACACATTCAGATTGAATGCATTCAAATCTTTACAGTTAATTATTGTGGAGAATTTCATGAAAATGAATAATACCCTTGAATAATAAAGGAGACACCTTCATGATTAAAACTGGTTTTTATAATTTCAAATCCTGGATTTACAAGCAATTCTTCCTTGGCACCTGAGGCACTTCTTCCACGGATTTCAGGGCTTTTATCAACAGTATAATAACTACAAGATGAAAAGGAACCTTCCCCATTGAATTTACAGGCGCCATCAGTATAAGATCTTGATTGTGTTCCAGAGGGACAGGCCACCCAATTTTCTGAGTATCCTTCCACATCCTGAAGAACAAGATCCTCTGCATGAACAACGTTGTGTCATGCAGCCATAATTTTGACAAAGTATAGACTAAAAAGCTAATTGCTGTCGAATAAACTAAATGAGGAACCACAATAAGGGAATTGCAGGGAAGCAGAAGCTGCTCTGCAAATACCAATGCATGCAATCAAAGTTAGGAAGTTACCAATAAAACAAATCAATCGTTGACGTAAATAAGCTGTCAGTGTCAACAGAGAGGTGATAATGTCATCCACTGTTGAACATAATTCAAAAGAATCAACCAGAAGACTGCTATTTGCAGCATCACAATTGACCTGATATAATGACACATAATTAGAGTATTAGACCTGGAAATCTGAATTCTCATACTAAACGTAATCAACAGCAGCATAGGCATCATCATGTCAAATCAAACATAGGATTCTTTTTATGAATTGATAATATCGACACTCCATTGCATTTATGGGCACAAAAAGTAACAAAACTTGGAAGTGTTTCAATACATTAGTTCTTCAAATTGTCCTAGCTTGAGCAATGAGTAAATTAACGCTGATGTTCAAAGCGCTTAACCCCCACGAATTCCATAGTCTAATGTTCTATATTGTATCAAGGAAGTTTCAAGACATTGAAAAAAAGCATCTTTGCACATGTTCATACGCTAATGCACATTAAATAAATGCTTCATACAACATTTAAGGCACCATATATTTGAACAAATATATCAAAGGGTTAGTCTTAAAAACCTGCTTTCTTTGGCAGCCATGTCTTTCTACAAGGTAATATTTACTCGATGATGGCTGCAGAACATGTTGTGACTTCAAAGATGAATAAAGAAAATGTATAGTTACATGATTATTTATTCAACACCATCAGGAAAACTGGGAAGGGAAAACATAATCGAGCCTGATATCAAATTTTTATACTTACTGTTGTAGGAATATCAGTTATATCTTCTCCATTAAAACATGTGTCTCCCATCAGATGTTTCTGCCCTGAGATTGTTCGAGATGAAAACGATTCAGAAAATGAAAGCAGTGGTTCTACATTCCTAGGCACACCAAAGGATGTCTAGGGAAATAATTCTTTTGGTTCATGAAACAAATATTATGAGATTATTTACTAAGTGTAAAACTTCCACCAATCTTACTTTCAACACAGACACAAAAAAAAAAAAAAAATGGAAAAAGAAAAACACCCGTATGATAAAGCTTTCGTATTAAGTACTAATGATCAGAAAACCAAGTCTAAGGGTCCTTTAGGAATTGAAACACAAAAGAAAAACCCATAGGATACAGCTTTCGTACTAACTACTAATGATTCCAATACCAATTTTAAGGATCCTATTGGAATGAAAATTTCCACGATGGCTTGTCAATCTTGCTGGAATTGGATTTTCTTAGTACAGAACTGAAAGATGCTTATACATCAAGCTACAAATTGCACATTCTAATTCTGAATGGATTTAAGAGGACAGTGATATTGAACTTATCCGAACTCAGTTAAGTAAATACTGAAATGACCATAACTCAGCTCAAGTTTGAGAATTAGCATGTACTGATGGCACATTATCACAAATTTAAAGCTCAAGTAACATTTCCATTTTCGCATATACCAGAACCCAAGTAAATAAATGAAACCCAAAACCGGTTAACCAACTACCAAAAGGATAAAAGATCAAAACTTTGCAGTAAATACCAAAATCCCACAAGGGTAGAACCAGAAATTCAAAGACGTAGCAGAGACCGACTTACAGTACAGATGAGACAAAGAGAAAAGAAGTCCCAAGAATCAAGGAGAGATCAAAATCTGCGGAACCCAGTAACTGATTACTCTTCAGAATCCAAACCCACTCAAATTTATAGAAGAAAAAAGCAACAAATATCCAAATGCACCCATTTCGAAAAAGGAAAGAATGAAAGAAAGAATTAAACAACACCACATTAATACAAGAAAATATATAAAAAAATACTATAAAGAAAAAAAAGCTAATAAAAAATATGTTGGAAATGGGAGCAACCGAATTGGAGTAAAGTCATGGAATAGGAATGGGAGCAATAGATGATAGCTATCCATCTTGTTTGCCTCCATCCAAGATCTGCTATATGGCCCACCTCCAACAACGAAACTTCCTATCTTCCTTTTTCTTTTCTTTCTGAAATTGAAATCTTTAAAATATTTGTTTGGATTTTACAATTAAGGAAATGGTTTATAGTTAGAAACTGGAATGGGTTTTAGGGATTTGGGGTTTTACGAAAGCAATTGGTGGCGTGAATGTTTAGTGTGTAAGCAAATTGTAAAAGCGTTGGACCCGCCACGATTTTATCACTGTTTTTTTCAATTTAAAAAAAAAAAATTGCTCCCTTTATGTAAGCTACGTCGTTTCGGATTAATAAATAAATGAAAAACCCTAATCTAATTCTTTCTTTCCGCTCCCTCTTTGGTCTTTCTCCCCGCCGCTGACTTACTTTCTACAATCGTAGAGCTACCCTCCGCCGCTCACTTCCTCTTCCTCTTCCTCTCAGTCTAGCAATCGCAGTCGCATTCCATGATCATGGCTCTCAGGCTACCTTCTTTATAGCAGTACTGGGTGAGCATATAATATAACATTGACATTTTCTCCTAGAAATTAATTCTCTGCTTTGATGTTTGAAGGTGTAAAATTGTTAAAACAACAGATTTTTTGGTCTATCTAATACTGATTTTTGTTTTTTTCTTTGTTTTAGATATCAAGCTTCAAAAGATGATGTTACAGTGTATGCTTCTTTGCCAAAAGCTCCATCATCTGAATACGGGAATTTGTCCCGGTGGTATAACCACATTGGTGCACTTCTAAGAATTTCGTAAGCGTATTTTGTTTGAGGGTATATGGTTTTCTTTTCTGTTTATGGCTGTGATTGAAAAATTTTGGCATACATTTTAGTGGTGTATCTGGAGAAGGATCAGGAGTTACTGTTGAGGGATTTGCTCCCATCACAGAAGAAGCCATTGCAACACCTCCAGTCGCTGATTCCAAGGTAACTATGTTTTTTACTCTCTTATTATTTTATGTTATTATGATAAAATGTTAGTATTTTTTACGTATATATGCAATCATTTTTTAGTAACTTTTCAATGGAGTAATAACATTTATGTCTTGGGGACGTGAAATGATTGTTTTCAGGCTGCTGCTGCTGCTGAGGATGACGACGATGATGTGGATTTGTTTGGGGAAGAGACTGAAGAGGAAAAGAAGGCTGCTGAAGAACGCGCAGCTGCTGTTAAGGCATCTGCAAAAAGGAAAGAATGTAAGTGGCATCTTGTTGAATTTGTTGTAAGCTAAGTTTTCCTCTGTTTATTTTGGGATGTCTTAGATGTCAAACTGATGATGAAACTATGAATACAAATTTTCTTGCATCTACCTTTTCAGCTGGAAAGTCATCTGTTTTGTTGGACATCAACCATGGGATGACGAGACTGACATGAAAAAAGCTTGAGGAAGAAGTAAGAAGCATTAAAATGGAAGGATTGCTTTGGGGAGCATGTAAGGTCTTTTAGCTTGGTACTTGTGATTTTATTAATATCAGCTTAAATTAATTGTTATAGAAGGCTTCATTTGTTATACTAGCATTGGTTTTAGCTCCCTGGAAGAAAGACCAGTAGCACTTGATGTTATGTTTAGACAATGGCATATTATGAAGCAGTGATATGTTTATCAATTGTCATATTTTGGTGGATGTGGATATTGTATTTCTGGTTGTAATATAGAAACTTGTTTTTGCAGCCAAGCTTGTACCGGTTGGTTATGGGATAAAGAAACTGCAGATTATGCTAACCATTGTTGACACTCTCATCGAGGAACATCTGACTGTTGAACCAGTGAATGAACATGTCCAGAGCTGTGATATTGTGGCCTTCAACAAGATATGTAAGTGAGGCTAAGATATGTTAAATATGTTTTTTCGCAATGCTCCATTTTTTCAGTGCTTGCTGAGTTGAAGAATACAGTAGAATTTTAGATTCTCCCCCACCAACTTTTGTTTGGTGATTGTGTTCCAGAATTTGATCCTTCTATTTTGGAGTTGGCGCACAAGAGGTTTGACTTATGAAGATCGCGGGGAGATGATAATGCTGCCTTCCTTTTTCTTCATATTCCTATTTTTTGTCGCCCAAAAATCTTAAATTAATCCTTTTGAAATTTCGTCCTTATTGAATCTTTAATTTATATTTGATGAAATTGCTAATGAGTACAAAGATGAGAATTAAAACCTCAATAATTGAGGGATTAAATTTAAAATTAATACTTGAGCGATTAAATGTAAAATTTTGATCTAAATAATATTATTAGAAAAAAATTATAAACACAAAGAAGAACAGAAGAGAAAAGAAAAGAGAATAGAATAGAGAGTAGGGATTGAGTGGATCAGAAGAATCAATGAATTATGAAGCAGAAGAATTCAAGGAACTTCAGAATATTTTGAGATCATGGCCTAAAGAAGAAAAGGAATCGTGCAAGTTAGGGAACTATCTACAATGATGACTGCAATTTATGATACAAAAATTGAGTAATGGAGCACGAGATCATCAAATTTTGATAAGGTGTAAATGGTAAGCTATCCATCTTCAAAATGCAAAATGGAATAAACAAATCAAAACGCAAAATTTAAAAAAAAAAAAAATTATGACAGAGAGAAGGAAGTTTCTAGATAAACACAAGTGCCTTCGGCAATTCAAGCATACATGTTCTTCTACCTCTGTATACAGTAAAATCACTACCAGTAAATTTGATATTATACATTTAATCAAGAAAGGTTGGAACTTCTCTTCTCAAAACAGAGCTTCACCTCTGTTTCAGGTTCTACCTTCTTGAATTTTGTTGCGGGGATTATCTTGATTTTATCTGATAAACTCTGTTATGCCAAATTGAATGAAGAGTCATGTAAAAAAGATCATACTTTACTGGGTTAGCATGCCAGAGGAAATGCCGTTGGACCTTCCGGACCCCGAGTTGCAACTGAAGATACTTTTCTTGTGGTATTGAAAGAAGTATTTCTTTCAAGTTAGGTATGTCTTTCTCAGCAAGGATTACAGAGAATGCACTCCAATCCAAGATGTCGAAAAATGGCGGTACAAAATTATCGGATATAATTACAGGGACGCACTCGTAAAAGATCGATTCGACCACTCTAGGGCTATTGACCTCATAACCCCTTGGACAGATGCAATACTTGCTGCTCTTCATGTGTTGGATGTAATTCATTTTGCTAGCAACACCAGGAGGCATAGGACCAAAAATTTTCATCGATGGGTCCTTATCTTTCCACTGATTTACCAAAATTGGTCTCAAATACCCATGCATATTTCCTGCATAGAAGGCAAGAACGTGCCTTTGAGATGGCAGTTTTCCTCCAAGATCTCTGAGAGGATTTCTAGCTGATCGAACGTATGTTTCGGGAAGAGACACATCCCTCCCTATTTTGAAGCCTACAGTGACGTCAGCATTGCAGAGGGCTTTGATGCAATGCTCCATGTGGTGCCTTGTCTCATATGGAGCCTGTAAAATTTCAATGTGAAGGCAAATAATAATGACATCCAAAGACAAAAGCAAACTCTAGAACTATAATAAAACATTAAATGTAAGAGAAAAGAGAGAATACCCAATCGTGGCAGGCTACAAGAAAATGATCGGCTCCATCAGTTCTGTTAAAGTAAGGATATTTAGCTGCTATTTTCTCTGTGTAGTCCTTCAGATATTGGCGTAGGTTTGTTCTATTATGAGAGTTACGCACGTAAAGGGCATACTCCAGCATTCGAGAACTGAATGGCATATAAAACAGATGAGCCTTTCGAGGATCTTTCACAACAAAATGCTTGTTCCCTTGCATCAGTTTCATAAACCATCCCTCTGAGGCATATAGCCCCTTCATTATCGGCAGATGAAAGATTGGTTTCTTACCATCCCTATAGATATAGACTTTGAGCGTGCGCTCCATGAGGTCATAACTTCTGAAAATGAGAAAAAGTGATATCAGAAAGTGACAGCAGCAACTTAATTTCAACAACAAAGCGGAAAGAAACAAATAAAAAAATTATCAGAGAATCAGAGAGCAACCACACAATCTTACAAACAAAAACCAATCGTATAAAGAATTGATATACATATATTGCACTGGTCACCAGAACCTCATCAGGACTAGATTTGAACAGAGGTAATTGATTGATCCCCAAAAATCATGTATGCAAAGTCATAAGCAAAATCAAAATTAGAAAGCTCTTCGACTCCTCATTGTCTACCACCTCAATTTAAGATTTTGAACTATTAGCCCATACAGCTGTGATGCGATAAGCACTGTCCAAGTCTAGCCCCAACCTGACATTATATCTAGAGAAATTTTAGGAGCACATTTCATAAGCTGTATATTTAACTGTAAAAACATATGTAAACAAGTCTATTTTCCATGCAATTAAACCTGCAAAGTCAGTTGCTAAACTTTGACCAAGAAAATTGCTACCTGATGACACCTAATTGAAATTACAGACTGTTCATAAGCCAACGAGCACATCTGGCATCTACTGAACTCTAAAATTGTTCCGGCACCTTAAAAATCAATAGGCATCTTAAAGTTGTTTTCTCAGTCTTGTAGCAAATTTTTTCAAGCCCCACATTTCTCCTAGATCTAAAATAGACTTTCTAAATCATGGAACTTCCAGAGTTAACCACTGTTTCAGTGAAATTCAGTATAAATGTATAATGAAAGAGCAAGCAATGAAAAAATTATGTTCAGACTTCTAAGCAATAACATTTGATTCAACCAATAATCCACACCATGAATTAGGCTCACCTTTTAAACTTGGAAACATTTCGGAAGAGGGGAGCATAAAGATCACGATCATTCACTGCAGGAGAAGCATCTTCAATTTGTGATCTTGCAGCCAAAATCTCCCGGTCTCGTGGAGAGGACCACCTTGGTCTCTACAAGAATACAAAAACTAGTTTAGACTACCTGTTTTAAATAAAGAACCATTTGAAGGAAATTGTTGTCCAGTATGCTCATCGGTACCATTGAACGTGAAGACCGATGATGCCGCTCTAATATACGTTCCATCTCATTTATTAATGTTACCGACTTTGGAGGCATCTCAAATCTCGTCTTTTTCTTTCCATTCACATTCACTTTTGCAGAATCATTTTTTGAAGTTGCAAAATCATTTTTCCCGATAGTAGAACCAGTAAAGGAACTTCCTTTCAAACTCAAATGGGTGACATTTTTTGAAGAAGGTACAGCCTTAGATTGCACTGGAGGTGATTTAAATATAATGTTGATGTGCTCCAATTCTTTCTCCAAATGATAACCTGTTGAAATTTCATGGTTTGATTTGACATTTTGATCGATAGGAATTTCAATTTTGACTTCACTCTGAAAGTTTATGATAGAATTATTTTCTTGACGTTCGATGCCTTCCGGTATGAAAGTCCCATTTGTACCTAGCACATTCTCAAATGGCAAATCATCATCTGTTTTTCGATCCACAACAAACTCAACAGGGTTCTCCAAATCATTTTCATCAGCAACAAAACCATCAGTATCTCCATCATTATCTACTACAAGCTCAATATGATTATCCTGATCTTGATTCTCAGAAGCAACACCATTCTCCATATCTCCACTGTTTCTCTTTGGTCTACTATTATGACCAAAGTCTCCATTTCTACCAGAGGAGACAGAATCTTTCAGCATTACACCTTCAGCTATGGAAACTTTACTAGAAGTATCAACTGTGAGAGGATTACGAACCATGACAGACTTCGTCGAAGATTGTATGACAAGAAAGATACTTCTATCACTTAATGGACCATTGCTGTCAGGTAATAAAGATTGAAGAGCATTTCCATATGGAAGCAATAGAGATTGAAAGAGTAAATGGGTTATAGCTACTGCTCCCACCAGAAGAAGCCATTTTCTTTCAATTTGGCATAATTTATGAAAGTAAAGCCGGAACTCCATAGCAGAAACCAGAAAAATACCAAACAACAGAGAAATCACCTACTCATTGTTGAGAATGAGTTTGTTCTGCATAATTCCCATCAAGTACAAACCAAATAAAATAAAATAGGAAATTAGCAACTTCAAATGAAAGGGACATGGCATGAATTTATACATACACTTCAGTGAGAGAGAGAGTTGACTTTCAAACTCAAGAAGTCAAAATTCAGTACAAAACTAAGCAGTATACAAACCCTAACTGATCATAGTAGCAAAAATAAAGAAATGAAAAAAT
>CATIWJ010168159.1:0-15011 GCA_949640765.1 Croton laevigatus | reverse complement strand
AAATGATATCCAGATTGTGAGAAAGACATTTTAAGCTCTACTTAGGTTAAGTTGAACTAATGTGATAAGGGTATGATGCATCATATACTGAGCAGTACTGCGAAACAACCAAGTTTGACTTTGGGTACTCCAGCTATGGCTGAGAGAAATAGATTCGAATAACCTTGGATACGGCCGCTAAATAAAATTGACTTTGGTCAAAATAGGATACTCCGGCTACGGCCTAGAGTCATCCGAGACTACAAAAATAAATACAGTAGCTTTATCCCTAAGTTCACCCTAATACCTAGTAGAGCAAATTTAGATAACGAAGTAAGTTCAAATGTATTTTATTTGGTTTACTTATTAATCTGACTACAATTTTGATTGAATTATATATTATTTGAACTATTGAGAATATGTTTTTGATTTATTGAATATTTTGAAATAAAGTGTAAATTGATATTTTAGCATGTGCATTATAATTATTTTTATTTATCATAGTTAAAGTATCCACTGAGCATTATCGCTCAGCAAGTTTGGTTAATCCTGAACTTGTAGGTCTCCGAAAGACGTGAAAGAACAGAAACTGTCAATTAGCATGTGAGCCCGAAGAACTTAGATTGGCATATACTGTGAAGATCAAGACAGACTCTGAAGAATTAGAGTATAGAAGAAGGAAAAAAAATTATACCCATATTTTGTAATATAATTAGAATATGATCTGTATACCATATTCATATGTAATGTGGCATCACTTGGTTCGGCTAGAAATAGGTGAATTAAAGGTGTTACAGTTATCTTTAGAATTGCAATAATAATATTTTAAATAAATATTTTTAATTTAAAACTAAGATAGAAATCATAAAATTTGTTATGCGGTCATTTATTTCACTTATTTAAGTTTGTATGTGTACGGAGAAATACAAAACTAGAGACAAAATTTCAATTTTTATCCAATTTCTTACAATTTTTATTGTTTATGCGAAATAATGACGTGATTCATAAGTGTCGTGCATGACCATAAAATACCTCTTTCATTTTAGAAGATTAGCTTATTAAACTTTGTTTCAGATGTATTTCTTGGTTTTGGACATCTACTGTTACACAAAAGAGGAGAAAAAAAAGAGGAGGTGGTGGGCGCAATTAAGATGCAGGAGAATCGATAAGAAGAGATGTGAAGAGGCGTTGGTGGAGGCAGTGGAGATAGAGGACGCGGTGGTGAGTAGAGGAGAGAAAGAAGTGGAAGAATGAGATATGGAAGATGAAGAAGATGAGAGATGTGAGGATGGGAAAGAGAGAAAAGATGGGAGAGAAGTGCCGAGCAATAGAAATAGAGGATTGTGAAATTAGGTTTAGGTATTTTTGTTATATATATATGATTTCACGTAGCATTAAGTTTGTAACAATTTAATTTGGAATAAATATAGTTATCTTTAGAAATTGCAATAACAATATTTTTAAATAAATATATTTAATTTGAAACTAAGATAGAAATCATAAAATTTGTTCTGTAGTCTGTTATTTCACTCATTTAAGTTTGCATGTGTACGAAAAAATACAGAACTAGAGATGAAATTTCAATTTTTATCCAATTTCTAGCAACTTTTTTTGTTTATGTGAAACAATGACGTGACTCATGAGTGTCGTGCTTGGCCATAAAATACCTTATTGATTCAGAAGGTTAGCTTATTAAACATTGTTTCAAATGGATTTCTTGGTTTTGGACATCTATTGTTACATAAAAGAGGAGAAAAAAAGAGGAGGTGGTAGGCGCTATGGAGATGTAGGAGGATCGATGAGAAGAGAAGTGAAGAGTTATTGAGGGAGGCGGTATAGATAGAGGATGCGGTGGTGAGCAGAGAAGAGAAAGAAGTGGAGGAATGAGATGTGGAAGATGAGAGATGTGAAGAAGATGGGAGAGAAGTGCCGAGCGGCAAAAAGAGAAGGTTGTGAAATTAGGTTTAGGTATTTTATATATATATGCATTCACATAGCATTAAGTTTGTACCAAGTTAATTTAAAATAAATATAGTTATCTTTAGAAATTACAATAATAATATTTTAAATAAATATATTTAATTTAAAACTAAAATAGAAATCATAGAATTTGTTCTACCGTCATTTATTTCACTCATTAAAGTTTGCATGTGTACGGAGGAATACAAAACTAGAGATGAAATCAATTTTTACCCAATTTCCTGCAATTTTTATTATTTACGCGGAATAATGACGTGACTCATGAGTGTCGTGCTCAGCTATAAAATACCTTTTTTATTTTAAAAGGTTAGCTTATTAAACTTTATTTCAAATGGATTTCTTGGTTTTGGATATCTACTGTTAGACAAAAAAAGAGAAAAGAAGAGGAGGTGGTGGGCGCGATGGAGATGCAAGAGGATCAATGAAAAGAGAAGTAAAGAGGTGTTGGGGGAGGCGGTATAGATAGAGGACGCAGTGGTGAGCAGAGAAGAGAAAGAAGTAGAAGAATGAGATATGGAAGATGAAGATTAGAGAAGTGAAAAAGATGGGAAAGAGAGAAGAGATGGGAGAGAAGTGCCGAGCGGCAGAAAGAGAGGATTGTGAAATTAGGTTTAGGTATTTTTGTTATATACATATATATATATATATATATATATATATATATATATATATGTATTCACATAGCATTAAGTTTGTACCAATTTAATTTAAAATAAATATAGTTACCTTTAGAAATTACAATAATAATATTTTAAATAAATATTTTTAATTTAAAACTAAGATAGAAATCATAAAATTTGTTATGCGGTCATTTATTTCACTCATTTAAGTTTGTACGTATACGGAGGAATACAGAATTAGATACGAAATTTCAATTTTTATCCAATTTCTTGCAATTTTTATTATTTACGCAAAATAATGACGTGACTTATGAGTGTCATGCGTGGCCATAAAATACCTCTTTCATTTTAGAATATTAGCTTATTAAACTTTGTTTCTAATGGATTTCTTGGTCTTAGACATCTACTGTTACACAAAAGAGGAGAAAAGAAGAGGAGGTGGTGGGCGCGATGGAAATGCAGGAAGATCGATAAGAAGAGGAGTGAAGATATGTTGGTGGAGGCGGTGGAGATAAAGGACGTGGTGGTGAGCAGAGGAGAGAAAAGAAGTGGAAGAATGAGATGTTGAAGATGAAGAAGATGAGAGATGTGAAGAAGACGGGAAAGAGAGAAGAGATGAGAGGGAAGTGTCGAGTGGCAGAAAAAGAGGATTGTGAAATTAGGTTTAGGTATTTTTGTTATATATATATGCATTCACATAGCATTAAGGTTGTAACAATTTAATTTAGAATAAATATAGTTATCCTTACAAATTGCAATAATAATATTTTAAATAAATATATTTAAATTAAAACTAAGATAAAAATCATAGAATTTATTCTGCAGTCAATTATTTCACTCATTTAAGTTTGCATGTGTAACACCCCAAATCTGTCTTACGAATAAGACAACCCGAGGTGTCACGTGTGTTCTTCGACGGTACCCAGAACTTATTTTTCCTTTAAATATGATAATTACACCAATAAATTACAATATAATAAATTACAATTGCAATTTCATAATTACTCTCATTTATAATTTTGCAGTATATGCCACACTACGACTTGGTCAGCTTCTGCTATCGCTCCGTTCTACTAGTTCTTTCTTGACTTCTGACACCTACAAGTTAGCAAACACTAACTTGCTAAGCGTTTCGCTTAGTGGATACTTTACTCATATAATCATAAATATTAAACAACCATTTTCATAACAAAACATAGGGCAATCATAGCAAATACATCATCACAACTTACAAATCGCGTCATCACAATACACAAATCTGCACGTAATCAAGCATGGGTAAAGTATCAAACATGTCGTGTCGTCTCACTGCAACACATTCCTCCTATACTTTTATCTTCTGACTATTCCTCGCTGCTATCTAGTTGAACAAATCACAGTTAAATTAATCCCTCATTCATTTATACTTTATTTTTTTATTTTTGTTTATCCAATTATTATCTTAAAACTTTACTATTACATTTATCTTATTATTTTCCCAATTAAATAATTACTTGGCGTCGATAATTTATTCGAAATACAACATCGATTATTTATATTCAAATTACATTAGTTTTAATATAAATCTCAATTTAAATAAATATCATTATTAAATAAATTCATTAATTAAATTTGCGATATTTGAAATTCTGGTAATTCGAAATTTCGGATTGACAAACGGATTTCATATTTGGGTTCAGGGCGTCGAAACGATGTCGAATAAGTACTGTCGAAAAATCGGTCGCCAGAGGGAATATTCCGGTCACCGGCGGCAGAATATTCCGTCACCGTCCGGTCGCCGGAAACAGCAAACGGTGTCGAAAATTCACACAAAATACATTTTCATGTTCGTCTCAATATCTAGTTTTCAAATATGTGATCAAATCTAACGGACTACCGCCCGTTTGGCCGGAAATTGCCAAAACCCGCACGGTTGGTTACCGGA
This sequence comes from Croton laevigatus, assembly GCA_949640765.1. Classification (NCBI taxonomy): domain Eukaryota; kingdom Viridiplantae; phylum Streptophyta; class Magnoliopsida; order Malpighiales; family Euphorbiaceae; genus Croton; species Croton laevigatus. The sequence continues at coordinate 10,508 of CATIWJ010168159.1, read as the reverse complement.
AAAACTAAACTTTCAATTCCGGTGACCAATCGGCACAAACTCAACGTCAGATTGTAGCTTATGTTATGGGGATTAAGAATTTACCTTCAATTTGGCCGGATCATGGCCGGAGATCACCGGAAAATCAATAAAACCGATTGGCCATTTGTACACGAGTCTCAATCCGTCTATAGATCGGCGTCAAGGCCTATATCATCGGAAAGCTCTCGTCGAGAGGAATCCAGATCAGGTCTCAGATCGTCCGTCCGACCACCGGAGCGGCCGGGATCTACGCCGAAAGTCGTTCGGCAGCATTACATTGGGTCACCGATTTTCAAGTGACAAGGCCTATGTCAAAAGAAAGCCCTTGAGGAGAGGAGTCCAACCATGTCCTCGGATCGTCCATCCGTCGCCGGAGCACACCGGAAAAAGCATTTGAAGTTTCTGATGAATAATAATGGGAATAGTGGAAACCAGTTTTGAATCACGATCTCCGTCGATTTCGGTGGCGTCTCAGTGTCGCGCCACCCTCTCTGGACTCGCCGGAAGACTAGCCATCGACTGGTGGGTGCATCGCCGGCGTTGGCGCTAGGCCGGCCGGCAGTCGCTGCCTCTCTCTTTTCTTCTTCTTTTCCTTCTTTCCCTGTTTCTTCATTCCCGTTTTTGGTTTTCTTTTTTTTTTTTGTTTAATTTTTCTTTCTTTTCTTTTTTCTGCTTTCCCTTTTAAATTTTAAATCTTCCTTCTTTCTTTCTTTTTTTTTTTTAGATACTAACAACAACAATAATAATAATAATTATTATTATTTTATTTTTGATTCGATCCATTTTAATTTAAAACCAATATTTAATAATTTTGGTGTTACACTAACTCTAACGGGCTTCGCGCTAAACGGTTTGATTCAACTCATACTTCGGGCTAAAACTATGAACCTAACCCTAAAATTTTTTTGTTAATCGGGCCAAAGCCCATTTAACATCTCTACCTCAAACCAACGACCACGCAACTGCTCATGGCCCTCCTCTCTAGCGATAATCCATTCGTCTTGTACCGTTGTTTATCAACCAACAGGACACGCTGGTTACACTGAAGGGGATTCCCACACACAATGCAGCCTACCACCAGCTCCATTCCAAACCTGGGCTCTGATACTACTTGTTGGGACTGTGAACACCATCGAAAACTCCACATTAGTATGATATTATCCGTTATGGGCCAAGCCCGCATAGATTTATTTTTGGACTCCTCCCAAAAGGCTTTATACTAATGGAGTTGGGTGGACACTTATATTCAATGTGGTTTTTCCTTATTTTTACAATGTGGAACTTGGATTGATATCCCAACATTTATGGACTTAAATACATATTTATTGACTTTCATTTTATGATTTTTATTTACTAATACCTCCTATTATTGACCGATTTTCTGATTATTTAATGTATTGATGTTTATTAACTTGTATACAAATTTATTGACTGGTATTGATTATTATAAATTGATTTTTCTGGTGAAAGCCATGAAAACCACAAAACAGCAGTGATAACCATTTTTTCAGTCATCTGATGAGTTTTTAAAGAATTTTAAAAATCATTGACGGATTGGCTGATATTAACAAAACTGTATGGATAGACCAAGACTGTTTTGAAATTTTTTTTTTTATTTATGTTGATCAATATTAACTAAAAATGCTATTTTTTTTTAATTTCTAATTTCTAAATTTATGTACTATTTAGCTAATAAATTTGTTACTGCCCCTTAATTTAATTTCTATGGGATGAGTGATAAGTAAAACAATCTACATCTAGATACATACGTGACGGAATCAAATAATAAACTTTTGCAACCAGTATTATAAGTTGAGGAGACAAAGTCCAAACACGGTTTCTTGCATCATAATTTTGTTATGTAAGTCCGAGGGCCAAAAAAATAAAATAAAATAAAATAAATTAAGCTAACTCTCTTTCCCCATATATAAATTTCAGTAGCGGCTCACACTAAAAAAAAAACTAAAATAACTCCTAAGCAAGAATGGCTTGGCGAAGCAGATTCTCCAGTTTTGCAATTATATTTATATTCCATGCTTTTGTTACTATAGCTTCTTCCTCACATTCCCTCTCTCCATATTACTATGATAAAGTGTGTCCTCAAGCATTACCAACCATTAAACGACTCATTGAAGCTACCGTCTACGAGGAACGACGGATGGGTGCTTCTTTATTACGTCTCCATTTTGTAGACTGCTTTGTTAATGTATAATATAGATATTGTTTCATTTTTCACTATTTTCATTATTTTGAACATAGTTGTGCAAATTATTAAATAATTATCATTGTAGGGTTGTGATGCATCAAATCTGCTAGATCCTTCACCAATAATTGATAGTGAAAAGACTGCAGGCTCTAATAATAATACTGCAAGAGTATTTGAAGTTGTTGATAGAATTAAAGAGGAAGTTGATCAAATATGCAGTCGACCTGTAGTTTCTTGCGCTGACATTTTAGCTGTAGCTGCTCGTGATTCTGTCGTTACGGTAAATGTGCTTTAATTTGATAATTTAACTAAAAACCTGTATTTGTCGCCAAAAAAAAAAAATGAATAGTTTATGGTTTATAAGCTTAGTAAGTTGTAATCGTTAACTGAAATGTATAGCTCGGAGGACCAACATGGACAGTGCAGCTGGGAAGAAGAGACTCAACTACAGCTAGCAGGACGCAAGCTAAAGCTGAAATGCCATCACCAGTTATGGACCTTCCTGCACTCATTAGTAACTTCAGAAAGCATGGTCTTAACGAGAAAGACCTTGTTGCTCTCTCCGGCGGCCATTCAATAGGGTTTTCAAAGTGCTCTGCCTTCAGGAACAGAATCTTCAACGAAACAAATACCATTGTTCCCAAATTCGCAAGACTAAATAGATTAAAGTGTCCAAAAGTTGGTGGAGACTCGAATCTTGCACCGCTAGACCCAACGCCTGCCCGCTTTGACACTGCTTTTTTCACTAACTTGATCAAGAAAAAAGGACTTCTTCATTCTGATCAACAGCTTTTTGTTGGTGGCTCTACCGATGAATTGGTAAAGACTTACAGCTCAAATACTGAAGCTTTCTTTAATGATTTCGCTAACTCCATGGTTAAGATGGGGAATATAAAGCCACTAACTGGAAATCAAGGCCAAATTCGATTGAATTGCAGGAAAGTGAATTCGGATTATTAATTATAGTTTTGCTTTAATTTATTTATTTTTTATCAAATTTAAGTTCATTGTTCATCAATAAGACAAGCATAGAAGATGTATGTTGCTGAGTAGATAAACAAGTTTGCATAAGTTTATCCTGTAAATTTTGTGTTTTGATATATATTTTTTTAAAAAAAATTTAAAAAACTCATATTTATTTGATTTTTTTTCATATCCATATTTGCGAATATATATATAAACATGGATCTCAAGTTCGATTCATGCAAAACTCATTGTCAGCTACTATTTAGTATATAGGAGAAGATTACCTCTAATTTATAGTTTTAAATGTTACCTAATTGATTGGTCACCTAATTTATATTAAAAAAAATTATTTGAAATATTCATTTCGCCTGGAGTTTTTTTTTTATTCAGAGAAATTTTGCATGGTATTACTTTTGAGAAAAATTCATAACCCACCTATAATTTTTATTAGATTTATTTATTCAGGATGTTTCCCATCATTGAAAACAACTTATAAACCAAACAATTAGTAAGAATTTATTAATACAGCGTGTCAATTAATGAGAAAGAAAAGTATAAAACGACCAGGTCAATATAAATAATAATTAAAGTTTCTTTTTTTTTTAAAGTAAAAAATAATAATTAGAATTTCGTTGTAACTGAATAATAATTTAAAATTTTTTTAAGGTATTAGAAATTAATTTGGTGTACAAGTGGTTCCATATACATCAATATCATACATCAAAATTAACTAGTAAATTTCCTTTATTATTATTTCTACATTAATAATTTGAGATCTCTCGAGATTCACCTTTTTTTTAAAAAAATCAGCCCTTAGATGATTTATACTGAATTTTAAATTAATTTTTTTTTTTGGAATGGCAAAATTAAATTATTATTAATCGGGAAAAATATTTTATAGATAATAATTCACCGAGACTCCTTTTCATAAGAAATAAAAAATAAAAATAAAAAAGAGAGAGAAAGCAACAATTACAACAACATCAATTTTCGATACTAATAAATATATGCAGCAATATTTAAGCTTCACTAAATCATTCATCATATTAGTTTCTGGCTCATCATAATAAAGTCCCAATTTTTTACTAAGATCCCAAGTTCTTTTGCTTTCGTTAATAATCATCATCAAACTGTTGAGATAGATTGGTTTCATAATTAGATTCTGAACTCGCAGAGCAATTCTCAAAGGATTGTAACGATGAATCAGACTAAGACAAGACATTCTCTTGCAATCTTCTATAGATGAAGATGACACAAAGGGGAAGTTGAGTAAATTCATTAGTAGTAGTCAAATTCATTTGTTATCAACTGAACTTATAATAAGTTGGACTCACTTTATAAACAAAATGACTTAAGACAATTTGTATAGATTATCCCAAATCCATTAAGGTACAGGCCTCTGATACCATATTGAAACTTTTGGGACCTAAAATCTATTAGTCAGTTCATTATCATTATCATTATTAGTTAAATTCATTCGTTATTTAATTGAGCTTATAATAAGTTGAGCTCACTTTATAAATAAAATGATTTAAACTAATTTGTAGAGATCACCTAACCTTTATTTTCTTTTATATTTAATCAATATGAGACTTTACCCCCCCACACCTTTACACAAAGCAAGTGAAAGTTGGTGAAAGGGTGCAGTCCAAAAGTGGGAGATTGAAATGCTTGGAGACGTTAGAAGAAGAATTTCTGTTTTTAGTTCTCCGCCGTTTAGAAGTACGAAGCAAGGGTGAATTGTTTTGAATTTTAAGCAATTGTATTTAGGTTTCAAATAAACCAATTATTTCGGGAAAAATCTTGAAATATAGCAGAACATAATATCATCATTTTATTTTGCAAGTATATATGTATATTTTTTTTCTGTATAGGAGTTCAAACTTGGCATCTACATCTTACGTATTATTGAATGTATCAACCTAATTTATTACCTTTTTTTCAATAGTATATGAAACATGAGAATGAAGACCATTTCATACATGCTTATGGAGAAACAAAATACTACAGCTAGCTATGAGTAAATGACTACAAAAAGCTCACTACCGAAAGAGAGAGAGGGAACACTACACGCTAATGCAATACATTTCTTCAAACGGTTAGTTAGAACCTTCCGAGGCTTCGAATTCCCAATCGGTTCTTTGCTTCAAATATGTAGCATCATCTAAGTAGTTAGGTCATACAGGTATGAAGATCATTCTACACATATTTATGGAAAAACAAAAGAATAAAGATAACTATTATTTTTAGAGAACTAATTAGGGGTTCGAAGGAAATTTTCGAATCCCACACCTTTTCAAATTTTTTATGTATATATTTTCTTAAATTAACATTGTAATAATCTGCGTTGGATCCTAATATCATTTACATCAAGACTTCATTTTTTAAAATTGATCATGTCATAGAAATCAAGTACAACCACTAAATTTAGGATTCAATTTTTTTTTTTTGTTTTATTCATAATTAATAGAAAGAAATATTTTCGTGAACTAGGTATGTTCTAATGAATCTTCTCATTTGCCTATAATGCGATGAGAAGTGAGGTCCTGAGTTCGATTCCTCCAAAACCACAATTTACTGTTGATTTGGCCTATGTTTTGAAAGGGGCAGGCGGCACACTACTGTTGTGTTGGACCTCCCTATATATATAAATTTAAGAGATTTTTTTCAAGTTGCTAAAAAGTTTAGTGTTCATAAGGAGAAGTTCTTCTAATTTGGTAAACTCAACTTTTGTCCCATGTGGAAAGTAACTTCCCTCGCCAACTAACCAAAGGAGGTGTACTTCCTTAGTTATATTTTGTTGATAACTTTGGGGTAAACATACTTTTTGGAACTTAATTTCCTAAAAGGTAGGTCATTTGAAACAAAACATGCCTCTCAATTATTTAGGTGGATTATACAGATATTTATTTTAATGAAAAATTAAAAAAGTAAAAAGGAAATGTAAGCAAGTTCGGAATTCACTTTCCAACTTTCTAATTTCTATCATTTCGTTATTTTATGACTATGGAGACAATTATTATATATTCCAGCCTGAGAGTCCAAAATTAAAATTCTGGGCAAAGTCCCAAAGTGTTTGAAGAAATCTAAGATAGCCAATAAATATCAATCCCAACATTAACGACATACAAACAACAAATGTCTTATTAATTATACAATGTTTTCTTATTACATACTTATATTAATTGATTATTAAATTTACACAACACTAGTTATCTTTTTAATATATTGAAGGGTTGTGATGGGTCAGTTCTTTTGGATTCTTCACCAACAATTGGAAGTCAAAAGAATCCATTTGATAATATAAATTCTAGCAGAGGATTTGAGGTTATTGATCAAATTAAGGTTGAAGTAGATAGAGTGTGCGGTGGCCCTATTGTTTTCTGTGCTAACATTTTAGCTGTGGTAGCTCACGATTCTGTAGTTGCGATATTTTCTTGAATTTAAATTTCACTAGTGTAAAAGTATACCTTTTCCAAAATCATCAAAAATAAATATGATGTGGTGTCTATTATGAGAAAAAATAGAATGAGGCATACCGGTCTACCAGTACATCCCTCTATTTTGAACCCAAAAATGTGTGTGATGTGGGATTTGTTTAAGTGTAAAATAGAAAGATGTGCCAGTGTACCTTCTATCATCACCCTTATATAAATCAAAGGAATTCTGCATGCAAACATATAGAAAATGAAAATGTGTAGCTTGGAGGACCAACGTGGACACTGCAACTAGGAAGAAAAGACTCAACTTCAGCAAACTTGACACAAGCTAATATTGAGTTACCATCAGGAATTCATGACCTTCCTACACTTATAAGCAACTTCCATAAGCATGGTTTTGACGAAAAAGAGCTCGTTGTTATGTCTGGTGCCCATACTTTTGGGTTTACGCGATGCTTGGATTTTAAGTACCGAATTTACAATGAAAGAAACACAATCGATTCAAAATTTGCTAGAAGGGTTAAATTAATATGCCCACTTGGTGGGGATGAAAATCTTGCACTGCTAGACCCAACTCCTGCAACCATTGGCACTACATATTTCAGGATGTTGATGCATAAAAAAGGACTTCTTCATTCTGATCAACAACTTTTTGTTGGTGGCCGCAGTGATGAATTTGTAAGGACTTGTGCCTCGAATGTTGATGCTTTTGCTGCTGATTTTGCTAAGTCTATGATTAAGCTGGGGAATCTGAAGCCATTAACAGGAAATCAAGGCCAAATTCGTTGCAATTGCAGGAGGGTTAGTAATTAGACATTGGGGATTATCAAGCTGACAAGTCTCTCGTAGATACTCTTTCTCTAAATACTGAAATATAAATAAATAATTGTAACTCATCTCAAAATTAAATTAACTAAGTAAACAGTTTATACGTCCCTCCTAGATAGTTAATGTTGATAATGCGTTTAATTTGAAATTATTTTGTACATTTTCTATATTTGTATTTAAAAATTTTCTTAAAAATACATAAATATAATCGATAGTTGTACTATAAATTATCTGTATTAATTTAAATCTTAGAATTAAATAAATATTTAATATTTTTTAACTTAATATACAATTTCAATCGCATTTTTTATTATCAATAACTTCATTTGTTTTAGAGTTATTGTTTGACTTCAATTTATTTTGCAACTAATTAATTTATTTGTTAATTATTCTCTTTTCAAAAAAAAAAAAAAAAACCCCCCCACTTAGAGTTTTTTATATCTAAACTAAGTGTTATAAATAAATCACTTTTTTATTTTTAACTTTAATATTAATTGTATTTTATAATTTTCAATAGTTTCTTTCTTTCTTTCCTATAAAGATATTACAATAAAAAATTTTTAAATAGGATATTGCAATCAAACTATTAAACAATTTATTGCAACCAAAATACATTAAATAATTTCCTTAAAATGTATGAAAAATATAAGACATGCCTTTCTTTAGAAATACAAGATATTTCATGGATTAAAAAGAATTGAGATAAAATTATCTATTTTTATAAATGAAATTTTCACATACACAAAAAAAAAAAAAAATTGAACTGAAATATGATTCATTCCATAGATAATTTAAATATGATTTATTCGGTAGATTCGATTGCTTGGTCTTTTTTTACGGTAATTTTTAGATTTTTGACACTTGAGATTTTCACTAAGTTTAAGCTGATGATGATCGATCTTTAAATTCAAATTCGGCCTTACAAACTAAACTTGCATGTCTCTTTAATCCTTACTAACAAATAGAGTAAAACAAACTTTCAAAAAGAGAGAAAAGCCAACTTTCATAAAAAGAGAAACAACAAATACTCCATAAAATAAAAAATAACTCCTATTAAAGGAGAAAATTCTTGAAAAAGGTAAAAAATATCAAATCTATAAAAAAATAATAGATATGAAATTATTTACTAAAAATAAATAAAAAATCCATAATGGAACACGTAATAAATAGTGGAGTGAGAGACTTTGTTTGAAACAATGGGAGCAATTAAGAATCAACAAGGACAAGAACAAGAACATGTAATGCAGGAAGAACATAGTCTAAATTTTAACGAAACGTATACAATAAAGTAACATTAATACACTATTAAATACTCCTTCTATAAAAATGCCACAATTAATTTTCACTTTTGTTAAAAAATAGTTATTGTCCTATAACTAAAATTATTTTTTCATTTTTTCCATTTATATCCTTATTTGTTGATTCTTATTCCAATGTAATATTAATTCAATTTTAGTATAAGGGAATGTAAGTGAATAACTCTTTTAGAAATTTCATAATAATAAATAGCACTAAATTTTAAAAATATAGTAAATAACACATTTGATTTTAAAAGTTTTTTTTTTATCCTTTTAACTAAATTAATTAAACACCAAAATCTATTTGGTTTTCGTGATTCTGACTTTTCTCTCTTTGCGATCCAAACCTCAACGAGGACCCTTGCCATCGATCACCATTTTACCGGTGACCTGAAGCCTCCAAATGACAAAGGTTGATCCAACTTATTATCTCCTAACCTTTATTTTCATTGTGCATTGGATGGGAAAATGGGATCGGAAAATGGAAGGGGAGGTTTACCAGTAGCCGGAATCTGCTTCTTTTTCTTTTATGCATAAACAAAATAATAGATGCTAGTGTTCTTTTTCTTCTTCTGATTTTATTTTTGTTTTGAATATATATATATATATATTTGGATTTATGTTGTGATCTTTGAAGGAGAGAAAATCATTAATGACAGCTAGGGTTTTGAAGAATATATGATTTCCTCTCACCGTCCTATAGAATATGGTTCTCCCTATGAGTGTTCAATGAAATCTTTAAATCATGAAATTCAGTTAATTGGAAAAAATTTCGTTAAAAATATTTCCATTCGTTAATTAAGATATTTCTTAAAATTTATTAATTCGTGAAATTTTAGTTAAAAGAAAAATTTTCCTGAATCAACGTATTTAACGTTTAACACCAAAATAAACCTAGGAGCTTCTTTTTGCTCTCTTTCCGCCTCTCCGTTTAACATCATATAAATCTTCTTATATGTTTATAGAGTTATTCATTAATCACTACTAGAAAATAAAAAATAGCAACCGATTTTTTGCTCTCTTTTTGCCTCTTCGTTCAACATCATATAGATCTTCAAGTTATTCACCGATTTTTGCAACCGAATACTGTCTGTTGGTAAATATTGCCACCGTCATTCCGTAAAATGAAATAAAATTAACAGTAACCGATTTCCAACTGAAAATTTCAAACGTTTACCAACCAATAAAATTTCGGTTGTTAAAACTGGTGCTAATATTTTGCGCCTGGCTTACTAACCGAATAACAACCAATTAGCAACCGAAAATATACATGGACTTTAGCAACCGAATTAAAATCGGTTGCTAAATTATAAAATCACAAAGCCCTAAAATCTCCTCCTCCTCCTTTCGGACTCATTTGCGGCCGCTGTACACACCTCCTCCTCTCTTCCCCGAAGATCGCCTCAGCCATTTCCCCCCTTCACCGGGCCGGTACTCTCACCCTTCACCTCCACCACTCTCAACCTTCACCTCCGCCCGCCTCCGCCACTCTCAATAAACGTATTCTGTTCAACCTTTCCACCTGCAACTTTGATTTTAATTTCAAGTTACATCGTTGAAGACCCAGCTTTATAAGTCATCTGCTCCTTAACGAAAGGGATCTCCCACTGCCATCTTCTTCAGCTTTGATTGGAACCATCAGGTAATTATTTGTGCACTTGAATTTGTTTTCATTTTATTTCTTTGCTGTGATTTGTCCTTTTCTTTTGTAAAATACCAATATTGCAAATTGATAGAGCTTCTGTTAGA
>CATIWJ010168145.1:0-38283 GCA_949640765.1 Croton laevigatus | reverse complement strand
CAAGTATGGAATCAAGAAAATACCTTGGATTTGCTTTCTTTCCTTCTTTCACTCCTTAGCCGTAGGTTTCAATGGAGAAATGGGTGATTTTTGTCCTTCCTTATGTCATAAAATGTGTTTTATATGTTGTAAATTATTTTAGTTTTGATTTATTTAATTCCTTGAATTTTGATTGGTTAATAAGTGCTTTATCATCACTTTGGTTGGCTAAAAACGAGCCAACACAATTCTTATCCTTTCATTTGTACCAAATAATGCCACATGTCCACTTACCATTTCTTTTTTGCAAAAATGACAATTTTGCCCTTATGGAAAAACCCGATATATCTTTCAAAACGAGGGGTTTTCTGAAAATTCTGTTACGCTTCGTTGCGACCAGTTAAATCCCAAGATTTCATATTTATGATCAATTTTGGGCAGTATCAAGACCCTACGCAACTTTTTGCAAAATTCCGCTTAGGTCCCTAACACTGCCTCTGGAGCTCACGAGCCCCGTTGAGCCTCTTTGGCCTACCTTTGTCTCCGGACGCACTGGTTATCCTTCCAAAACCTTTATTTATCATACATCTTCCATTATTTACAGTATTTACAGTTACTTCACAGAGCCTCCCAGTCTGTCGCCCGACCTCGGTGCCCTGTTGAGTCCCGTGTCGCGCGTGCGCTTAGTGCTTACTTAGAATACTTGGAAAAGAGGACGTTACATTATGTGCTTGGATTATGAAGATAAAGCTGCCATTGAGCGACCTCGGTCCTCATGTGCTAGGGCTATGAATTTAATGCCTCGCATGAGTGAGCTCACTCCTTATGTACTTGGGCTTTGAAGATAAAGCCACTATTGAGCGATCTCGGTTCTCATGTGCTATGGCTATGAAGATAAAGCTATCATTGAGCGACCTTGATCCTCATGTGCTAGGGCTATGAGTTTAACGCCTCACACACCTTAGTCGGAAAGAGAGAACATCTTGGGTTGGAATACGGATTGTGCAACCCAAAACTTCAATTGCATTTTTGGATGACTTTTGGTGATTATATGTTGAAAATAAGGATATATTAGAAATTCTTACGTCGAGAATTTCAATTTAATATACTCATTTGCCTAGTTTATCATTGAAAATGAAAGATGAGTTTTGAAGGTGAAAAATTTTTCTTTGGCACTTTTGGCAAAATTCAGTTTGGTTCTTTAACAGTTTCAAGGAATGGAAGGCCTAAAATGCTTAACAGTAACAAAATTAAGAGGTTAAAAAAATAATATTGAAAATTAAGGGACTAATTTGTCTAATAATCAAAATATAGATACTAAATTGGCTTCGACCAAAATGTTCCTATAAAATTTTTTATATTATCGAGAATAAAATTGTCTTTATATAATTATTTATAATAATTAATTAATTAAATTTAAATAATACTATTTTAGATAGTAATTAATGAAATTTAAATTATATTTTAATAAAAAATATTATATAATTGTATATAATTAATTATATTTAAATTATATTTTAATAAAAAGTAATATTTTAATTATTAATTAATTGAATTAAAAAATTATAATTTATAATAATAATAGTATTTTTAATATATAATATATATAAAAATAATATGAAGGAATTATAATAGGAGAGATAATTCGGTGGTTTGAAAAATTTTTACTGTGCAGATTTTCCACGACATGTGGATTTGGAAGCATAAATTTCCATAAAACAGTGGATATTTCTACTGGTAATGGATATTTCTACTTTCAAATTCATAGATAGTGGAAAATTTGTACAATGCATAGAAATTATCCAAACTTTTAAATTAGCTTCTGTATCAAATTAACTACAAAAATATTATAAAATTATTTTTGATTTTACCAACTTAAGTTGCGACAATGTCATTCTACATGTATGGACTTTGTTACTAAATTTACAAGACAGTATCTTTTGATATTTTTAGGTTGGTCATCAAATATTATTAATAAAAATTGATTGGTGAAATAATTTTTATATTTTTTCTACATAACAATTTAATTTTATAAGTATTAAGTATATAATTATTTTTTTATTAAGCATGTAATTTAATTCAATAATATTTTAAAAGGTAATTTAAAATTAATAAGCATAATTGTGAAAGAGTAATAATAAAATGATTATAAAATTAAAATCTTAAATTTTAAAGTATTAATTTTGCTAAAAAATTAATATTAATAATAATTTTAGGAAAAATTTATAATTTTACTTAATCAATTTTGCTGTTTAAATTAATATAATTGTTTTTTACATTTATCAATAATTAAATTTATATATAATTAGTAAATATGATTAAATAAAAATTTTTTAACATGATGAATGAAATCAAATAATAAATCACTAGCACGTGAGAAGTGCCTAGAGAAAAATATAAGCTTAAATAATAATAAATTAAATGAAATACGAAGAAAATGAATAATAATAATAATAATAATAATAATAATAATAAGAAGAAGAAGAATAAATAGTAATAAATAATAAATTAAATAATAATAAGAGTAAAATGAAATACTAATTCTAGTCTCGGACGAGTATCTCCGAGCAATCAATCTTAGAAGAAAGCTTTTACTCTAAAAAACAAACTCTTCATTCTGTTTCTTTCTCCCTTAACAAAACTTATTGAGTTTCTCTCTCCTCTCGCGGAAACCAATTGAGGATCAACACAAAATCACCTCGTCCTCCTCCTCTCAAATCGGAACGGCGGTGACCGCTCACCGGCCGTCGCATCGTACCTACACCGTGACCGACACTGAAACTAAACGCGGAAACTTGAATCTTAAAAAAAACCCCGAAGCGAACTCTCTTTTTAACCTTTCCTTTTCAAAAATTTTTTAGCCGCCGGCGATTGACTTGCCGGGATTTAAGGTGCGCTCGATTATTAACCTGCGCACTTCTTCTCTTCTGTAACTAAATTAACCAAACTCGAATTTCTCTTTCACCTCTGTTCTTTGTTTCAAGTTTAAAGGTTAGCTACCCATTTAATCATCGGATTCCATATGACAATCAATTTTATCATGTCAGTGTGTATTATATCAAATTTGATGTATGCGATGGCGAATATGAGGTGCTTTGTACGCTTTAGGGTTTGTAATTTGGAGTTTTAAGAGCAATGTTTGATTATTTAATTGGATTTTGCTTTCTGGCGCATGGATCTGCAGTTTGGGTTGTTTGATTTGTTTCTATCTTCTAGATTGTGTCTTGAGTAGTTTTCCGGTAGTTACGAAGGAGATTCCTCCATTTCTGGATGTTTCTTGTGCCTGTTTAGCGCAGTGTGAATAGTCTGTACTTATTTGCTTCTGGGTTCATTTGAACTGTTTCCCGTATTTCTTCTTAGTTTGGTTTTGTATTTGATTACCGGTAACAGCATATGAAGTGAGTTCTCTATGTGCATTGATTTTGAAGTTTTTCCTACATATTTCTTGTTATTTTTCATTGGAGTATCCAATTACATTAACTTCTTTTCCTAATATGTGCAGTGAATATCTCATAAAAGACTTAAGTTTTTTTTTAATGATAAAATCTTTATTTGTTCATAAAACATCATGTTCTCATCTTCCCACAATCATTTTTTGGCAAGTGATACTTCTAAGTTCTAACTGCTTCTATGTTTTTTTTACAGAAGCAGGACTCTTATCTCATAGAAAGTGTTGGAAGCACCTTTTGTTGAAATTCCATGTAACGAATGGCATTTTTTAGAAACTATTCAAACCAAGGAGTTACCCAGAGTGTTTTGGAAGAAAAAGGCCAGGGAGAGGAAATTCATAGAATGGTGGGAAATGATGATGTGGACGTGACTTCAAGTGAACGAGAGTTTGACATGAATATGGATGCACAGTGTGAGAGTGAAGGGGAGGATGCTGGTAGGATGCAGGGTGATGCAGCTCAAGTCAATGTAGTTGGTCTGAGTGATTCAAATCTGCAGCCTTCTGGAAGGAGAAATGCTGCCGGGAAATGGGGTTCGACTTTTTGGAAGGACTGCCAACCAGTGGGAGCTCAAATGGCATCTGATTCTGGGCATGAGTCAAAATCAGAATATAAAAATGTAGAGGGGTCAGATGATAATCTTTCGGATGGAAGAGATGATAGATTAGAATCTGAAGATGAAGAGGGGCAAAAGGATGCCAGTAAGGGGCAAAGGGTTCACTCAGATGTTCCTGCAGATGAAATGTTGTCTGATGAATACTATGAGCAGGATGGTGAAGATCAAAGTGATTCAATGCATTACAGAGGATTCAGCAATTCTGCTGGATTGGATTCTAGGGGGCACTCGAAACCTGCTCCTGCTAATAACAGTTTCTCTAGAAGTTCAAGAGTTTTGAACAACCATGATGATGACGATAATGATGATGGTGATGCTGACTATGAAGAGGATGAGGAAGATGGTAACTTATTTGTCACTGCTCTATTTTCTGTGGGGTCATCAATATATCCTCTCTAAAACAAGATATGGGATCTGCAAAATTATATAGTTGGTAATTACTCTTTACTCATCGAAGATGGGACTGAATTCTTCATCTATTGCTTGCAGAAGATGATCCGGATGATGCAGATTTTGACCCTGATTATGGTGTTGGCAGTGGCCATGGGGGAATTAAGGTTTGTGTCTTTACATTTTTCTTGGCCTGTCATAATTCTGCAAGAAACTATGGAACCAGCATAAATTATTATTATTATTATTTTTGTTTTTCTACCTTAGGCATTTCTATGCTTCTGTGCTACTTCACTTTCTTGCAGTTTTTGCTGATCCTGTGTTTAGTTGTATGTTGCATGACTAGTCATTCTCCCATGACATTTAGAACATAGTACTGGTGTTGCACTAGCATATTCTAACCATTTTAGGTAATGAAGATTTAGTTAGGTTCTATAATTTCTATGGATATCCTATTGAGACAGCAATCTTGACTACCGTTCTTAGAGAGATTTACGGAAGTATCACCAGTAGTGGTGGTGTTAACATGCATAAACGTGGTAAAGTCTTCAAAAATTTGATAATGCTCCTCAATTTTTCCATATACATCAAGATACATTCAAGAAAGTGTGCTTATCATGGTTTACTGTTGCTGTAAATGCTTGCTCTGATATTGCAAGTATTAGAGGTCAACAGAGAATGGTTTGGTTAACTTATTTTTTAGAGAAGTTCTAGATGTTTTGGGTATTTAATGTTGTGCTAGGAAATGTAGTTAGAATTGATCTTCGGATCAATATTAGAGAGAGCACTTCTGATTGCCCAAGGTGGGTTGAACCTATGAATGGTAGCTTCAGAAGTTTGAACTTTACCCAAAGTTTGTGGTTTTTTCTGAGTTTTAATTTAAGTGAGCTTTTATGGGAAGGTTTACAGAAAAAGTTATTCGTTAACATGATTATTTGTTTGAGAAAGCTTATTTGTTTGTTTTTGTTTGAGAACAATTTTTGGGTTTCAAGGAACAGAAAATATTCATAATTTAGAATCGAAATTTGGGTATTAGTGTTTCAAGCAAGTACTGGGATGTGATCAAGAGTAACTGATATGTAAATTTATTATCATAAAATAGTAGCTAGATGTATCCCTGTTCCCTTCTTTTTTGGATTTGTACTCCCAACCAGAGTGCTTGGAGTAGTGTCTGTTGAATGGTGGAAATTTGAGTATAATTCAGTGACAGGGGAGGGAAGAGAAAAGCAGAGCCTCAGGATTCCGGACTTAAAAAAAATTAATTGTTGGTTTTCTTCCTTATCATTTCTTATGACTTGCACTGAGCGTGCAATTTTAGGTATGTTCGGCTTTCAAATCACATATTGTACTCTGAGTTTGAAGTTGTGGTTTTCTAAGGGTTCTTGCATCATGGGTTAAGAACTTCAGGCTTTTGAAGCTATGCATACAGGTCCTGAATAAAATAAATTAAAAAAAAGAAACTTGTATTTTTAAATTTGAAATCCAACAAATGTTACTTTTTCTTTCATCCAACCTCTATTTTGATTTCTTTTTGGTTTTAGGTACTAATAAAAGATGTATTACGATCTTTTTCTTTTTATTTAACTTTGAATGAATTGGAACTATAATTCCTTGCTTGATATATTTTGCGTTTATTATTTACCTGAAGTGTACTGAATTTGTATTTCCCATCATCAGTAAATAGAATTATTGTTTTACTATGCCAGGATAAAGATTGGGATGGTGAAGATTCAGATGAAGAGGATGACATTGATGATAATATTGATGTATCTGATGAGGATAATTCTTACTACACAAAGAAGCCTAGGGGTAGGCAAAGTGGGAAAGGTGGACATAATACAAAATCTACTAGGGAACGCAAAATGTTACATTCTTCTAGTCGACAGAAAAGGGGAAAAACATTAGTTGAAGAAGAAGAGTACTCATATGAGGACTCTGACAGTGAAAGTGATGGGGATTTTAAGAGCTTGGCCAAACGCGGATCACATATCCGCAAATCTAATGCCCGCTCTTCAATGTCAACAGCTATCGGTGGAAGAAACAATGAGGTTCGCACATCTAGTAGGTCAGTTCGGAAGGTATCGTATGTTGAAAGTGATGAAAGTGAAGAAGTTGATGAAGGGAAAAAAAAGAAGGCCCAGAAGGTGCATTCTATGTGCTAATTTTATGTAATTATGTTATTGAAGTCATTTTTCTTCTTCTTATTATTGTTTTTGTTGTTGTTGTTTACATTACACCTTTACCTTTTCCTTTTATTGCTTTATTTGTTTGTGCTCCTTGTTTCTTGAAACAATGGAAAATCAAATGGTCATTGTTTAAAACTGGTATAAGATGGAGATATTATTCACATCACCATTTGTTATACTGAATATAATTATTCATATTCACTGAAGGTGAGGAAGGACTTCAGAATGCACTAAAAGAAATATGTCCAAATTAGTGAGTGGGTGATGCGCTTTGATGTATTGTTGAGTTTTTGTCCTCATTATGGTTGGATATGCTTTTATGTTATATTGTCAATGTAGAATTTACTTGAACTGATGCTGAATGGAAATAGGTTTGAAGCTTCAAGAATATTGATTCTTATTGAATAAGTACAAGCTGTGTTCTTGCCTTTGAGGATTTCTCAATTCTGTTTTGTCAGTTGTATGTGCCTTAGTTTTATTGTTGTTAAGGGCACTTGTGGCTTAAATACTGCTCCTTGCGTTGGTATTTTGCTATTAATGTCATGAACATTTGTTCTGACCCCATTTCTCATGCTTCTTGTTTTCTATAGGAAGAAATTGATGAAGAAGATTGTGATTCCATTGAAAGAGTGCTGTGGCATCAGCCAAAAGGCATGGCAGAAGATGCTCTAAGGAATAACCGATCAACAGAGCCTGTTCTGCTTAGCCACTTGTTTGATTCTGAACTAGATTGGAATGAAATTGAGTTCTTAATCAAATGGAAGGGCCAGTCCCATTTACACTGCCAGTGGAAATCTTTTGCAGAACTACAAAACGTATGTTTGACTTTCTTTATTTTGTCTGTTATGTTTGACTTTCTTTATTTTGTCTGTAATTATATTTAAAGGTGTGTGATTGCCTTATGCTTTACCTGGGGTGCTGGGGAGAAAATCCTCAACCCGCCACCTTTCTTCTGCCTGCTATTTGAATTCTTTGTTTACTTTCAGCTGAGTGGTTTTAAGAAGGTATTGAACTACACAAAAAAAATGAATGACGATGTGAGGTATCGGAGAACGCTGACACGTGAAGAGGTAACCCTTTATGTTTTCATAAGTTAACACTTCCTTGTACTCTTCTCTATGAAGATATATATTTTTGATGTATTTCATTTGAATGGTTATGCAGCAAAAGTATGCAATATAACTTAGCAATAATAAGAGGATAATGAGTGGAGTAGAAGTATGACCTTGAAATTTTGATTGTCTGTCTTTTCTCTAGAAATAATAATTATCTTTTTGTGTTTTCTGTTCCTATAATGATTACCTTAATTTTTTGTTGATAAAGCTAACTTATTGCTATTCTGATCAAACTAATGGGTGGCTGTTGTATTGTTGAGTTCCCAAAGTTGGCAATAAGGTTGAGTTGAGCGACTGTGTTCTGGTCCAAAAGAAGTAGAAGAATGAACTAACTGTTGTAACTTTGCAACATTTTTCCAAATGCTATTATATACGTGGTTGGACCTCATTGGTGCACTATAAACTTTAAAGCTCTGCTAGTTAGGTCATTTGAAATTTTGATTTATGGAGATGTTGAATTTCTGGTCTTAAAAGTAAGGATAACATGTAAACAATGATGCTTTTAGAATTATGTCAGAGGGTTTATGATATGGAGTTGTTGGCATTAAATGTAACCCAAACCATGAATATTTTGTAAAGGTGATCTGAATGTTTTATCAAGGAACACTGTCAAGGACAGATAAAAGGGTGTAAATGAGAGCAGTAGGTGTTTATGTGTCTTAGCATATGTAGGTGGTAGCTATATATCTTTCAGTTTTTTAACTGAAGACACAATGCTTTAAGTTTCTTCCTTGTCAAATTATGCAATGTCTTCTCTAAGTATTAGGCACAATCTCAATATGATATATGTATTTTTCTTATTAAAACTTTTAGTGTAACTGCGCTGGGTGCTGACAGATATGTCTGGCACCTCAGCTAATTTGGAAACTGGATTTGATGTTTGATTTTACATTGTGTGCACATACAAAGATAATCATGCTGGCAAGCAATTATGTGATCTGAACATACATGTACTCTTAACTTACAGATTGAGGTGAATGATGTGAGTAAAGAAATGGATTTGGACCTAATCAAGCAAAATAGTCAGGTTTGTGTTTCCTGTTTGGTCTTTTTTTTTGTATCTTGTGCCATATTCCATTTCTTGATTTTCCCTTGTAGTTATTTTTTGCTGCTTTCATCGCTGTATTTCCTCAACAATATCATTTGTAGGTGGAAAGAGTTATTTCCGAGAGGATCAGCAAAGATAGCTCTGGGAATGTTGTGCCAGAGTACTTAGTCAAGTGGCAAGGGCTATCTTATGCTGAAGCAACATGGTATTCCTTATCTGTACTAACTCTATTATTTTGTACCAGTAATAGAGATATTAATTTGTTTATTCTTCAAATTATAATGTTCTATTTGCTTTGATTAACTTGGGATAGATTCATTATTGTTTGAGCCAAATTGTTAAGTAGACCCTGAACCGCTGAAGTATTCCTATGCATGTTGCATGCATAAAAAAAAAAAAAAGAAAAAAAGACAGCCCGGTGCACGAAGGCATCCTGCAATTACGCAGGGTCTAGGGAAGGGCCACAACCGAAGGTGTATGTATGTGCATGCCTACATACATATATACACACACACAACATGGATTCCTTATCTGTACTAACTCTACTATTTTGTACCAGTATTAATGATATTAATTTGTATATTCTCCAAATTAAAATGGTCTATTTGATTTTATTAACTTGGGATAGATTCATCTTTGTTTGAGCCAAATTGTTAAGTACAACCTGAACTGCTGAAGTATTTCTACTTATATGCATATGTTTTCAAGAATTATTCTCATGGTTCCATTTAATTCTTTTTTTGGTGCAGGGAAAAGGATATAGATATAGGATTTGCACAAGATGCAATTGATGAATACAAGGTTTGACATCAATCTACTTCTGTTTTTGCCTTCAACTTGTGCCTAGAAAGTATACCTAACTTATGCTTTTTTTTTTAACAATAATGTGGCAGGCACGAGAAGCTGCAATAGCTGTACAAGGGAAAATGGTTGATCACCAGCGTAAGAAAAGCAAAAGTATGTATTACTTGGTATCTTATATTTTGCTTGTCATTTCTAATCTCTGAAATGATAAATGTAAGATGAGTTGCATTTTGATATGTGAAATGAGTATAGCTTTTGGTTTCTTTGTTAATAGCCAACTTTGTATTTATAGGTTCGCTTGAATAAATTTTCACTTGCTTAGAATATCATTGCAATGTTCCTTGTTTGTTGTTTTAGATGAGATTATAGGGATGTGCGGTTCGGTTCCAGTACGGTTTTTGGTAGGAACCGGCATCGGCACCTAGTTTCCAGTTCCTCAAAATTTCGGCACCTGCACCGGCAATAACTTGGAACCGGATATTAAATTAGACATTTTAATTCCAATAAAAAAAATTTAGATTTAAAATGGTTAATTTTAGAATTTGAAATTAAGGAGTTCTATGGAATTACTTTGTTTATTATATGGTTAATTGTCATAATCATACATAATAATCCAAATAATTAACGTAAAATAGTATTTGATGGGATGAAGTTAGCTTCCCTAATTACAGGATAATCATAATTCATATGTATCTAAACGGTACTGTACTTCTATGAAATATTTACATATATATTTATTGATTTGCTTGTCAGTAAATGCTAAAAAAAAATATAGAAAGGAAAAATTAAAAGGGGAAATTATAGAAAGTAAAAATAAAACTCTTAGCTATAATTGTGTCTCACTTTGATGCTTTATTAGTTACTTTTGTAATTTTTAGGGATAAACATCAGATGCAAACATTAAAATGAAGAAATCGGCTGTGTTGTAGGTTTAAATTTTATGTTGCTTTATCTGTGTGGTCAAAACTAATATATATGGGGTAAAAAACTTAGCCCTTAACTAATAGGATGTGGTATTATTTTTGAAAATAAAAATAGGATCTGGTATTGGATATATGATTTAGTTTTATTTTTATATATGATTATTAATTATAACTTCTAATTCTAACTATATTTTCATTCATAAGTGTATAATTATTATTATTTACGGACCGGTTCTTGGTGTTTCTAGGTAAGGAACCGGCAGCGGCACCTAAAATTAAAGTTTTAGGTTCTCGTATGGTTCCAATTTCACCGGTTCTTTTTCGGTACGGTTCTCGGTACCAGTTCAAGGCCCCCGAGAGCCATGCACAGCCCTATTAGATTATGTGGACATTCTTACATATGTTTATCGCCTCTTGTGTTTATGTTGCTAGTCATTCTTACTTTTCCACCATGACCTCCTTCAAAGTTGGGATGTCTTGCTTGTTTTTCAAATTTTAGATCTTTTTTTTCCTGTAGCAATATTTGGTTGTTGCTACGTATTCATGAGTTGCATCTTCTCCTACCTGGACAACAACTTATGAATAAGTTTTTCTTTATGGAGACATATTTACTTATTGTGCAAGCATTTTTGTATCTAGCAAGCTTAAGGAAGCTTGATGAGCAGCCTGAATGGTTGAGAGGAGGAAAGCTTCGTGATTATCAGTTAGAGGGTTTGAATTTTCTTGTTAATAGGTATGTTGGTTAATATTTGTTGGGAAAAAAACTTAAAAGATGTGCTTTTTTTGCTGTTCTATAATTAGTTTCTGGCATACTTGACAGTTGGAGGAATGACACAAATGTAATTTTAGCTGATGAGATGGGTCTTGGCAAAACTGTTCAGTCAGTTTCCATGCTTGGTTTTCTGCAGGTAAACCTTTTCTGTTGTTCCATTTCTTCAACAGCCTCACTATATCACCTTATCCATATTACACATTTGTAACTGTGCACTAATCCTCCTGCAGAATGCACAGCAAATTCCTGGGCCATTTCTTGTTGTTGTACCACTATCCACTTTGTCTAACTGGGCTAAAGAATTCAGAAAGTGGCTTCCTGATATGAACATTATTGTGTATGTTGGTACTCGTGCAAGCCGAGAGGTGAGTTTATTTTGACCTTTTTTGCTTGATTTCTATCAATTTGGCCATCAATGTAATGAATGAAGCTTGTGAATTTTGGATTCTGCTTTTGGCTGTTGATTTTTCTTTATGATTGTTGAATTTTAGTTGCTAATTCTAAAATTGTACAACTCTGACAACCGGGAGTATAATGTTGATTGCAATACCTACAAGATAGACATACATTTACACTAAATGCAATCTTATAGTTGAGGCTAGAACTTGTTCAATTTTTTCTTTCACATGTTTGAAAATTTTTACTGGGTGAATTGGTTTGTCTTATGAGCACTTGATTTTTTGATGTTCAATGATAGTGTGATTGCTAGAAATGCTCTTGCTATTTTCTTGGTCTGGCTCCGTCTTGGTGCTTGTGACGATTTTGATTGTACTGATTTCACATACCTGGAGTTTGGGTTGGGTTTAGGCGGTGCACGGTCACGGTCACCATGAATATTGGTTTTGCAAAATATTTCAAAATGATCCATACCATCACAGGTATTCAAACTAGTTGAACTGTTGGAAGTGGTTTGGTTCAGTTTGAGCGGAAAAAGATCAATAAAGTGAAACAAGGCTTACGAAAATAAGTATAGTTATGCAATTATTTAGCATCAAAACAGATGGAAACTTCCCAACTTTCAGATTAAAATCTGTCTCAAAAGAAAGTTTCTGTATAACAATTCACACGTCGTTTTAAGATACAAGTTAATACACTATTTTGAAATTCTTGTTCATTGTATTACTTGATTAGCCATTGCAAAAATCTTCTTGATGAGATTATTAAAACTGGCGTTATAAGCTATTTGACTAATAAATTCATAGAAAGTATTAAAGTTATTATTGGAGGTATTTATTTGTAAACAAGTATTAATTGAAAATTTATATGTAACTATAAATCATATAGTTTAAAATTATTAAATATAATATATAAACGAACAGAATAAATTTATATACTTTCTGGTTTGGTTTGGCTTGCATGGTTTTGGCTCTCAACAACCAAACCAACCAATTAATGACTGTTTGGAAATTTTGCAAAACAAATCCAAACCATCATCTTTTTAAACTGCTGTTTCGGTTTGGGTTGGATCTGTTTGGATGGTTTGTTTGTGGCAGTTTATGAACACCCTACCTGGCTGGTTACTGGTAAAGTCCCCTTATTATCAACATGATACATCTAATTTTGATTTCTTGTCTTCGTTTGTTGAAGTGAAATCTGGGGCATAGTGCCTTTCTTTGATGAGTTTTAGGTTGCAGTATTTCTGTGCTATGCAAAGCCTGATCTTTGGATGGGTACATAATAATTGAGAAAAAAGATGAACTTCTATATGAATGGGCATTTTACTCTAATATAGCCATTCTTATAATATCTGGATGTCAATTTAAAGAATTTTCACGCGTTCTCTATTTTACTTGATTATATCGCAGCCCCTTCAAAAATTTTTCTATAAAACATATTTCAAATTATTTCTGACTTGTACGTTGCTTTTTCCTGCTGATTAACTTAATTAGTGAGTATATTTAGACACAAAATGTTCATATAGCTGGATCCAGCTAGTTTGGAATTAAGCAATAACTTTTGATATCCTTTTGTCTGTGGAAATTATTATGCCCTCTCCTTGTTAAGGGTATGACACGTTTTAACGTTTTTTGTGCAAGTGTCATTTCTAACTTTAATTGTGTAATTTGTTCTCTTGCAGGTTTGTCAGCAATACGAATTCTATAATGACAAGAAAGTTGGGCGCCCTATAAAATTTAATGCACTATTGACTACATATGAAGTTGTTCTGAAGGATAAAGTTGTTCTGTCCAAGATCAAGTGGAATTATTTAATGGTTGATGAAGCTCATAGGTTAAAAAATAGTGAGGCACAATTGTACACAACTCTTTTGGTAATGCTACTTCACATATAATGGAGTGCCGTGCTTGATTTTTTTTTTTCCAGTCTGCTAATATGTGTGCTGTCGGATGTTGGTTTTGTTTCTAATGCAGGAATTTAGCTCCAAGAACAAGTTGTTAATTACTGGAACTCCATTGCAGAACAGTGTAGAAGAGCTTTGGTATTGATCTCTTTTCCATTATACATTATATTCTTACTTGCTTTGAAGCCTTATTTACATAAATCTTACTAACACATTCTTCCTGCTTTCTGTTACTTTTATATATTTCTTATTTGCACTGAGCCCAACTGGGTCCTCTAAATTTCTAGGAAAGCTTTTCTCCCTCTAATTCCTATCTGTACTAGTTATCTCATTGTTCGCTTATTATATTGTTACACACAAAGAATAATGCTATTTGTTTGGAGGTTGCGGTTGGTTTTTTTATTTCTGTTTCATGTACTGTTTTTTCCCCCTGCTACTCTTTTTGATGTGCTGCACAATTTTTTTTTTCTTTTTTCTGACCAAGATTTGCTCATAAATAAAATGAAATGGTATGTGGTTTGTTCATTGTTATTGAAAGCTGTGCTCGCCTTGTATGTGTGTGTGTGTAAGCATGACCACTTTGATTTTTTCAACAATGTTTTGTTAATTAACACAGTGAGCTTGACATAAAATTAAATTTTATAGAAAAATTCGTTTACGTGCAAAAATTGGGTGTTCCTTTCAATTCCATAAACGCATGCAATTGATTGCTCCCAAAATTTAGATCTATAATTTTAGTTAATGTAACTTTGTCAGATAATCTTTCCATCACATGGTTGAAAGGAAGAAAATCAAAAGTATTGTCTTGGAGATATGTAAAATATTTTCTAGCGTTCGAGCTTTTGGTGACAATATAAAGACCGCTTCTCAGATGTGATGTGTGAATTACCACCGTGCTAAAAATGATTCCTATAAACAAGAAGTAACAATAATTGGCATTTTATTTGAAGAAATGCAAATTTATATCCTGAGTTGTTTTGTTTTACATTGCTCACACACACACAGATATAGATGTAGATATATACAGCAAACCAGATTTTTGTCCTAGGCCTTTATGATTCTTCTCTTTTCCTGGATTTCACAGGGCTCTGCTTCATTTCCTTGATCCTGATAAATTCAAGAATAAGGATGACTTTGTTCAAAATTACAAGAATCTTAGCACATTTAATGAAATGGAGGTATAGTGCTTGGATCACATTCTCTATGCTTTATGATTCGTCCTAATCTTCTCACTGTTGTTCTTATCATGTAGCTTGCTAATCTGCATATGGAATTGAGGCCGCACATCCTCAGAAGGGTTATCAAGGATGTGGAGAAGTCCTTGCCTCCAAAGATTGAGCGTATTCTGAGGGTTGAGATGTCCCCACTACAGAAACAGTGTGTATTTTTAAATATTTTTGGTATGAGCCTTTTTATTCTACATTTTGATTGACTTTTGGCGAAACCTGTTTCTGCTTGCATTTTAGGTACTATAAATGGATTTTGGAACGCAATTTCCATGACCTGAACAAAGGAGTTCGTGGTAATCAGGTAAGTGGTCGGTGCTCTTCCTGTATGTGTTGTTACTGGAATGTACCTTATCTTCTTATTTGCTAATAAATCATTATAATTATATTTCTTGAAGCTGTTTTACTTCTGTAATGATTTTGTGGTATGTTGTTTACTTGTTTTTTGCTTGCACATATTTTGTGCATCTGTTTTTTCAGGTTTCACTTCTAAATATTGTAGTAGAGTTGAAGAAATGCTGCAACCATCCTTTCTTATTTGAAAGCGCTGACCATGGTTATGGTGGAGACTCTGGCATTAATGATAACAGCAAGCTGGAGAGAATTATTTTGAGCAGTGGAAAGTTGGTTATACTTGACAAGTTGCTGGTCAAGTTGCATGAGACAAAACATCGTGTTCTGATATTTTCCCAGGTTTGTTTTAGAAGCATTAAAGTACTAGTGGATAATGTCTCCCTCTCAAGCAATAAATGAGACGAAACCTATCCTCTTTGAGTATGCTAATCTAACCTTAATTGAAAAGGAGAACAGTGGACATAACTGCATATGCATTTTTTTTTCCTTTTTTGTGGATAGATATACTCTTAATTTTGTCAATTTATCAGAAGTGGGAACATAGAGCTTGGCTTTATTCTGTTTTAGGTGGCCTACTCGATTGCATTGTTAAAGTCTTGTGTGTCCCACTAAAGGAGGCCATGGTCCGGTTTGGCCCGCTGGAACCTGGCCCGCCAGAAGCCAGGCCTAGAACCTCTGAACCTCCGGTCTGGAATTTTCTTGAACCGTAACCCTTTATTTTTTTTGCCCGGTGCATGAATTAACCGCTGTTTAATTGCCTGAAAACCGCCAAAATTCTTGAACTGCCAGCTGACCCTTGGCCTGCCAGTTAACCTGCCTGGCCAAAGCCAGCCGTGCTCTGGTCTACTCTTGATGGCCCTTGAATCCCCTGGCCCCTGCCCGAAACCAGCCTGGCCTGGCCCTTGGAAACGTCTACGTCCACGTTTATTATCAGTTTCTACCATTACTGCATTTTGGTTTAGCTAACTGCTAGAAAGGTAGGTATTATTTACAATTTTGCTGAAGCTCTATTATCAGTTTCTACTATTTCTGCATTTCTGTTTAGCTAACTGCTAAGAAGTTGGGTATTATCCACAACTTTGCCGAATATATGTCATTGTATAACCTCTCCACTTTATTTCTGGAACAATTTGATATAGGCTTTAGAGACTTGTGTGAATATTTTAGTCTCTTGCATCTATCTGTTATTGTGTAACCTCTCCACTTTATGTCTGGTTCAATTTTCAAGTTATAGATATAGGAGAGTTAGGTAATATATAAAATTGGTAAATTATTGCAGATGGTGAGAATGTTGGATATACTGGCAGAATATATGTCGCTTAGAGGGTTCCAATTTCAAAGACTTGATGGTAGTACTAAGGCTGAGTTGCGGCAGCAAGCTATGGATCATTTCAATGCACCTGGCAGTGATGACTTTTGCTTTCTGCTATCAACTAGGGCTGGTGGCCTGGGTATCAATCTTGCTACAGCGGATACAGTTATAATCTTTGATTCGGATTGGAATCCCCAAAACGACTTACAGGTTTTGAGCAAAAAGATGCATTTGTCTTTTGTGTTTGTTTAATTTCTAAGATTTCATAACTATTCTTCATTTTCGTAATTGAAGTTTTTGAACGGAGGACTTGTTGCTTCTTCTGATTGTGTAATCTTTTATTAGGCTATGAGCAGAGCTCATAGGATTGGGCAACAAGAAGTGGTCAACATATATAGATTTGTCACTAGCAAGAGTGTTGAGGAAGATATCCTGGAACGGGCTAAGAAAAAAATGGTAATTTTGGTTTATATATCATAAACATTCATTTGGTGTTTTCATTTAGTTACATTTTGCTATATGTATTTACTGAACCATTGAGTGTATTTTTTTGTGTTGAACAATATGTTTGTTTGCATGCATAAGCTGATTATTTTGTTGATTTCTGTTTCACATGTTCTTTCTAGGTTCTAGACCATTTGGTGATCCAAAAATTAAATGCGGAGGGTAGACTGGAAAAGAAAGAAACCAAAAAAGGGAGTTATTTTGACAAGGTAATAATGGTGCCATTTTTATTATATATGAAGTGTTTTAAGTTATTTATTTCTCTGATGTGTTATTTAAAATTAAATTGTTTGCATTCTTGGATGGAACGGTCTGTTTAAATATTTTATTGGGAACTGGTCAGAATTGCAGTTGTCAGATCCTCTGATCGACTGAGTGAACTGGCAAGGATTGGACGATGTTGAGTTTCTTTATCCTATATCTGCTGTGTGTGTCTTAATGAATTCCATAAAATTTTTTGTAATTCATTTACAAATCTTGATTTTCATCTTTGTTATTTAAAAAAAAAAAAATATGGATTTGAATTCTAGAAATTGAATTCTTGGACTTGCTCTTAACTATCTTAAATTCCTCCAACACTGGTGGAATTTGCAAATGAATTTCGCTAGACTACACAATTAAAACTAATGTACCATTCTAAGCTTCATCCTTGTTTTTTTTACTTTTCAAATTTGTTTATTTGTTCCAAACATGATGATGATAGTGTTGATCATTGAATTCCGTATTTGAATTAAATATTACAAACATACAAATTTCACTTAACAATGAATTCTATTTAGAATTCATTTACTAATGAATTTTCTACTCATGATTTATGTGTTCTAAATAAGCACTCAGACAACTTATTTTAATATTTTATAATTGTTTTTTTTTAATTACTTTGAGAGTTATTTATCCAAACCTCTTTTTATGAGGTTAAAAAATATATTCATTAATTATATCATGTATGAAATCTGTTATTGAAAAAATCTTTTATTTCATTAGCATAAAATGGTTGTTATTGATAGCTTATTTAACTATTATCACTTACTGCTGATTGTCAATTTTTCCATAAAAATTATATTTAGTGAAGTACAATTACTGTACTATTTTTTATTTCAATAAATTCTAATAATTTGATTTCATTTTAGTGCTGAAATATGAAGTTCAATAAAAATGGTTAATTTTGAATTTTATATATATATATATATATATATATACACACACACACGAGCGCACACATTTTTCTTCACTTTGTAGATGACCGAGTCTGGTTTGAGAACATTGTCAGTCTGAATGCTCTCTTTTTTATTATTCGGGATAGAACAACATATTATTTTCTATAATTGTTATAATTTCTATGCTTGCAGAATGAGCTGTCTGCAATTCTAAGGTTTGGTGCGGAGGAGCTTTTTAAAGAGGACAGAAACGAAGAAGAGAGCAAGAAAAGACTGTTAAGTCTGGATATTGATGAAATTCTTGAAAGAGCAGAAAAGGTAGAAGAGAAGGAAGCTGGAGGAGAGGAGGGAAATGAATTATTGAGTGCTTTCAAGGCAAGCAAGCGCTACTTTGTTCATTATTTTTTTGCTTTTGCTATTTTCAAAGCTTCTGTTCCTTCTTTTACTGTTCTATCATTCTTAGCGAAGACGGAGTTCTGCATCTGTAATTTGCACTGTTAAGTAGCTTGGTTCTTTTGAAATCCAGGTTGCAAATTTCTGTAGTGCTGAAGATGATGGTAGTTTCTGGAGTCGTTGGATAAAACCTGATGCAGTTGCCCAAGCTGAGGTTTGAACTTGTTACTTCTACTATTCTCTGACATATGAAAAATTCTGGATGTCTAATATTTTATTCATATATTCTCTGTTAGGAAGCTTTGGCTCCTCGTGCTGCTAGAAACAATAAGAGTTATGCAGAGGCTAACCAATATGAGAGGAGTAATAAAAGGAAAAAGAGAATTTCTGAAGTTGCGGAAACACACGACCGAGTGCAGAAACGTCGCAAAGCAGATTATTATGCCCCTTCTGTTCCAATGATTGAGGGTGCATCTGCCCAAGTTAGAGAATGGTCTCATGGAAATCTGTCTAAGAGAGATGCTTCCCGTTTTTCTAGAGCGGTATTGTTCCATCTAACCTCTTTAAGTCTTAGTTTGGCCAATAAGTTCACCGTGGTATTAATATACTGTTGTGATATTAGATTTGCTTGCTCTCATGATTCCTTCTTTTTGCCATACTTCTCCTGATTGTCACCCAGAATTCCATAAATAATCTCTTATCTTACCTATTGAGAATCATTCATTAAGAAAATTTTGAAATGAATGCTTAATAATCTAGTTTCATCAAATTTTTAGTTAATGGAAAATCAAAAGAAGAAGACAGACAAAGGTAGAGTCTCCCAAGAAAGCATAAAAAGAGTAGACATCGAATAGCAAATTGGGGATCCAAATGTTCTTAATGCTCATCTCTGCCTGTCTGAATCTGACATGGTTAAAATGACCATTTTGCTTTTTTTTTTTTTAAGATTTTTGTCTTGGTTAAAATAACCATGTTGCCTTTTTTTTTTTTATATATATTTTTTTCTTTTGAATCTACCTTTGAGGTTGGTACTTACAGGTTGCAGGTTAATAGATTCCTTTTTAACTTATGACTTATTCTTTAGGTAAAATGCCCAACTACTTGTTACAGACATAATATAGGAAGCTAATAAAACAAATACTGGAGAGCAATTTTGTCTATTCAACAAATTAACAATTATGAGTTGCTGATTGTAGACCTACTGATTCAGGAGCATCCTAGCTGGTTTTCCTTATTATTTTAGGATTCTTTTAATTGTTTAGGATATTCTTTTAGTTCTCAATTTTCTTCTCTAATTAGCACTCCTTTTTAGTTTCCTTATTTAAATAGGTTCTTCTCTAATTGTTATTTTATCATAATAATTCATATTTCTGAATTCTAACTAGGGTTGTAATTCATTCGGTATGGAATGGAATTACCCATATTCCAATTCCGTTCCAAAATATTTTGGTATTCGAAATTTCATTCCATACAATTCCAAATATTATTCAGATTTAAAATTCTATTCCATACCATTCCGTTGAAATTCGGTATCGTATTCGGTAATTCCAAATTTTGGCGTCATATATAAAATATATCATTTTATAAGATATTAGACAACATAAATTTTAATATTCTTTACTTTTATGCCCATCAAAACTGAAAATAAATAAAATTAAAATAAATCAGAAAATTAAAAATTTAAGTTTTAAAATCACTAAACAAATCAATGAAATAATATCATTTAAGTTTGAATATACTTAAAATGTTTTGAAATTAAATTGCTAATAATAAATAAATGCAATTCATAATGTAAAAGCATATGAATATTCAGTTTTTCATCTCAAGTAATTATCTGAACTTCTATATCTATCTCATGGTAGTCTTGACAAAATAAAATTTATATATGAAAATAAAATTTCGGTTTATGGATTTGAATTTGGAATTTATTATAACATTTCATATTTCAAAATTTTACAAAATGCATTCCATTCCATATTCCAAAATTCCTATCCAAATAACATTTTTGGTTTGGATTTTGGTTTAGATCGGTAATATTCCAAACTAAGTTACACCCCTTATTCTAACTTTATCTTTATGAAACATATGTTCTGCTACAATCTTTCTAATCTAGCCCTAAATTGTTGAGATTTCTGTGCCCTAAACTTTTCCTCTGGGCCTCCTACACTGATATGTCCTTACATTTTGTGTTGTGAAAGAATATTATATTTGATTTGGTGCAGTGAAGGAATCTTTT
Organism: Croton laevigatus; assembly: GCA_949640765.1. Classification (NCBI taxonomy): domain Eukaryota; kingdom Viridiplantae; phylum Streptophyta; class Magnoliopsida; order Malpighiales; family Euphorbiaceae; genus Croton; species Croton laevigatus. The sequence goes on along the minus strand of CATIWJ010168145.1, from coordinate 17,520 downwards.
TTTAGCAGACATTTTGAAGCATTAATATTGGAATGAGCTCGACATAAAAGGAGAAAAGAACCCATTCTGGTTTGGCTTCACTATTGTTTATGACTTAAAGACTGCTTCTGTAGTCTTCCGCTTCTATCCTTCCTATGTTCATTTTCTTTTAGTTGCTGTAGCTTCTGCTCCCTTTCTTTATGCGCTAGCACTTGTAAGGCCTGCTTATCCATAACCATCCTGTTACAGCTGCAGTTGTTGCCAATCACTACGGCAGCTGCAGGAATTTTTGTTATCTTAGCTAAATTACAACATTCCTAAGTGGGCTTTTGTTAGCTTAAACTTTCCTAGTTAAGATAGTAATCTTGTTGTTTTTCCTCAATAAATATTATTCTTCTCTATTAGTACTTAGATTTGAGTTTATTCATATTCTGTAATTTCTGAAGTCTGTTTTAACAAGAGGTAATATCTATTAATAAAAACAAGCAGAATTATTTTCCTTAAACCATAGAGATTTAGAGTTTTCACTTCCAAAAAACTCTAGGATTGTCAAAGAATAAGAAGGGTAAAGACCATTCTTAGCAGCTGATTTTTTGGTTAATTGTCCAGTGACAATCATAGTTCTTAACACTTCCAATGATTAGGCATAGTCAGACATTCCAACTCCATAATCAATAGGAGGTTTATGGATATCAATCAAGCAATTGTTGCAATTAGCACCTTCTTTCCTGTTAATACAAGGCAAAGATGGAGTTGAACACTAAATTAAACCTCTCTTCTCCCGCTATTATGAAGGAGTTTGCGTGAGCCTGAACTCTTTTAGCTCAAAGCCCTTCATTTTCTTCCTATTAGAGAAGTGGGAGTTGGAAGTTTTCTTGTATGGCAAATAAGGTCATTTTTGTTTAGTAATAAGCCTTGTGAAAGCTGTCATTAACAGAGCGAGTGCTCATCTTTTAGATTTCTTAATAAATGTCCATTTCGCAGTAGATTTTAGGGGGTAGCTTTTAGGCTGTTTTTCAGTCAACTATTTTTATATTTGTAGCATGGGACGTAAACAAGTGTTTAGAAGGTGTTTGTATTTTATGAAACTTTTATTCCCCTCAATTTTTCATCAAATGCTAATATCCTCTAGCCTAATACCACTGTGGCAAATATTCTGTATATTGTTTGGTTGAATATTCACTCTGAAAATCTTGATGATAATTGTGGTTATGTTCTGTAAGCATACAGTTTTGGCTGTTGCAGTTTGTTTTTCACTAAATTTGAAGTTCAAAAATGAGCTAATGTGTCAATAAAATGGTTGAATATCTGTTTTTCCTAGTTTTCTTTTCTAGTTCAGATTTGTTTTGCATTGCCTGTGGAAAGTTCTGTTACCCATTTTCCTTCTATAATTACTTGCACTTTGTCTGTATAATTATGTCTATATTTTTAAATTTGTGTGATTTCAAATTTCTGTTTCTTTTCTCAAAATGCAGTTTGCCCTTATCTGTTTTCCCTGCTTATCCATATTTCAGTGTCCATGCAACATAATTGTCTACTATTGGTGTTAGAAATTTTGTGGTGTTCAATGTTTTAACATTCTAATTTCTATTGAGCTGGCATTACATTTCTTCTCTTGAATTTCCTTGCTTATCTGCTTGCTTTTCTTTTTGTTGCTACCTTTGTGCAGGTAATGAAATTTGGTAATGCCAGCCAAATTGAGTTAATAGTTTCTGAGGTTGGTGGATCGGTAGCTGCGGCCCCAGTTGATGCCCAGATTGAACTTTTTGATAATTTGATAGATGGTTGCAAAGAAGCAGTTGATGAAGGAAATCTGGATCTTAAGGTATCGTCTGATATATATTTTATATAATGTGGCTTCATTTGTCCTGTTTACTTGCACTGCATACTTTATATAGCCTTTTCATAATAAAAATTGTGTTCCACATGTTCATAATAATTTCTGATGGTGATTATTATCTAGGGTCCTTTGCTGGACTTCTTCGGTATCCCTGTGAAGGCTAATGATGTATTAAACCGTGTTCAAGAACTTCAGTTACTAGCAAAGCGCATTAACCGTTACGATAACCCGATTGCACAATTTCGAGTTTTGATGTATCTCAAACCTTCAAATTGGTCTAAGGGATGTGGTTGGAACCAAAGTACGCATTTTCCTTTCTTTACCCTTTCCCCTCTCTTGGTATTATTAACTTAAGTTATTATTTATTTATTTTGACTTGTGATGATGTTTTCACCAGTTGATGATGCAAGGTTGCTTTTGGGAATACACTATCATGGCTTTGGCAATTGGGAAAAGATAAGATTGGATGAAAGGCTTGGTCTTTCTAAGAAAATTGCTCCTGTGGAACTACAACACCATGAGACCTTTTTGCCTCGTGCTCCTAATTTAAGAGACCGTGCTAATGCACTCCTAGAAATGGTAAGCAATTATTTGCCTCTTGGTAAATGGTAGAATATTAGCTGCATGTGCAAATGGACTGACTCATGGCTTAACATGTGCAAACAATTTTGAAACAATTTGTTTCTGAAAATTCTGGAAATGGATTGAAAATTGGAACTGTGTTTATGGAACTTAACCCCAACTTAAAATCAACCATTTTGAAGACTAATGAATTTTTGTCATATTATGTTGGATACACTGATTTTTGGTGAAATGCTAAATCTTACACAATTAAAACTAGTTGAGATTTTTCTCTCTCGTATAATAATTAAAAAACAGTTATAACTAGTTCTAAACTAGGGGGATATCAATTCTAATTAGCCCTAACTGGTCAGTTCTGGCTGGTTCAGATTAGCCGTAAACTCAACTGAAACGTGGCAGGTCTGTTCCAGTCAAATCACAGTACATCTCTATTTGCTTGGCCATCAAGACATTACTCTTTCCATAAAATGCTTTGTCCTTTGTATGTTTGAATTGTTACAATCATTATGGCTCTATATGAAGTTGGTATGTTGCTCGCTATATAGATATTTACTGTGGTTGATTATATGTAGGTTGCCTTCTCTACAAGAAAAATCTACTGCCACCATGAATTCTTAGTTTGATCCATCAAATACTTCAACTTGTAATATAGTTACTATTTAAGTGTCAATGATTGGTCTGCACCTATGTAGTTGCTTTGCTTGATATTACAAGCTTTCAGATTGTCATTTTGTCGTGTTTATGTGCTTGTATTTGATGGTATGGGTTGGAACTATATAAGTGCATCACTTTTGTTTGATGTTGTATCACCCACTCAATTTCCTTAATTGATTTCCTGTTGACATAGGTCGCAGACTGATGATTTGTCTTTCCTTAATCCATTGTTTCAATTTGTATGTACAGGAACTTGCTGCTGTTGGTGGGAAGAGTGCAAATACTAAAGGGGGTCGTAAGGCTTCAAAGTATAAGAAAGAAAATGTTATGAATGTTCCAGTTTCTCGTGGCAGGGTCCAGAAAGGCAAGCCTGTTTCTGAAATCACTGGTTTCCAAACCAGCAAGAATCGACCTCAAAAACCTCAGAGAGGTGAACAGTTAGCAAAAGAGGAGGGTGAAATGTCTGACAATGAGGAATTATGTGAGCAGTTCAAAGAAGTTAAATGGATGGAATGGTGTGAGGAAGTTATGGTTGACCAAATTAAAACCCTTAAACGTCTTCAAAGGCTGCAGAGTACCAGTGCTAACCTTCCAAAGGAAAAGGTATAAATTGGTCTTAATTCCATATTATCTTGTTTATTTTGATTGAATGCTATAATTACATTTTCAATCTTGTCTTGCAGGTTCTTTTTAAAATTCGAAATTACTTGCAGCTTCTTGGGCGGAGAATAGACCAAATTGTGTTAGAATATGAGGAAGAGCTTCATAGACAAGAACGTATGTGTTATTTCTATCTACATTATTCTTTGTTTACATTATCCAATTTGGCTTTGCTATTCAGTTAACTCTTTGCAGCAAAGTTCCTTATCAATTCCATGATGCTTTTTAGGGATGACCGTGCGATTGTGGAACTATGTCTCTACGTTTTCGAACTTATCCGGGGATAGACTGCATCAGATTTATTCTAAACTTAAGCAGGAGCAGGAAGATGAGGCAGGGGTTGGGCCTTCCCACATCAATGGCTCCGCATCTGGTCCAGTTGATAGTGATTACACTTATTTTCCTATTTCACATCATGTTGAGAGGCAAAGAGGGCATAACAGTATGAATGCCTATCAAATGTCAGAATCAATTCAAAAGGGTCATGATAATGGGAAATTTGAAGCGTGGAAACGCCGGAGAAGAGCTGAATCTGATACTTATACCCAAGCTCAACCCCCTTTGCAAAGACCAATGAGTAATGGTGTCCGTGTAACTGATTCTAACTCATTGGGAATCCTTGGGGCTGCACCTGCACCATCTGATAGTAGGCGGTTTAGCGGGGAGAGATCTTTTCGGATGCGACAAAGCGGTTTTCCTCCAAGGCAGAATTTCTCGTAAGGTATAAAAGTAGTAGTCTTCTGTCGAAGGAGAGTAGAGCAGCTGACTGAATACTGATTACTGTGGCTTTTCCCTGGTTCCATCTCTGCGCAAGCTCCTGGATATATAAACACTTGGAATTCTTTTTGAACATCAAAATAAAACTTCTGGACTCCGGTTTGTTTCTGTTTGTTGATCTTAAGCATTTAATCAGATGCGGGGCAATCTGGGTTTCTGTAAGGAGGCAGCTGAGGAGAAAGCCGAACTCGATTAACATAAGCAAGATTGATGATTCTTGCGCAATTTTTTTGTCCGTTAGAGAACCAGTTAGGTAATTAGTTTACGTATATATTGAAGAATTAGGGGAAAGACTAGCATTGAATCGATTTGAAATTATACAAAAAAATGAGCTGGACAATTTACATGTATTATGTAATGTGAAAAGTGTACATTATCAGTTTTGCATAGTTTGAACAAATAGTTTTTCCTCTGGTAAAACGCTGAGAGTATATTTCTTCTGAATTATTGTATATTCTAGTGAACCCTCCTTGTATTTTCTTCCATATTGCCAGTGCTTTTTGTCAGGTTTCTAGTTGGTGAAGGAGAAAGGTCGTTTATATATTTGATCATTATTATTATTATTATTATTATTATTATTAAGACCAGTCATCCTAGTCCCATGTTTCCTGGAACTGCTCTAAGGATAAGGAGTGAAAAAATAGCAATATGAACTTGAGTTCAAAAAGTCCCACGTTTCTCCTAATTAGGTATAAAGGCTTATATAATTTTATTTATTATCATTCTATTCTTTTATCAGTGTAGACAAAGTTATAACAAAAAAAAATTTAAAAAATTAAATTAAATAAAATTAATTTAGTTGTTATATACTTATTTTATAATGATTTTAAATTTTAATGTTCCTAGTATTTTTAATAATAAATTTTTTACTACTAGTTTTACTATTTAATATTTTTTTTTATAATTTTCTTTTCATTTTATTATAAAAAGCAACAATTCACATCCATTCAATAAAAAAATTGGACTTTATATGCACTAAAAATAAATTATATCCACTGCAAAATAAAGTGCGTAATTGATAATTGTTTTAATTGAGAAAAAATATCAAAAGTCTCAGTTATTTAGGAATACTCAAATATAAAAAGTCTGAGGTATTAAGTAAAATTTACAAAAATCTCTTTATGTTTTACCTAATCTATATTTTTCTCTCTATATTTTTATTTTTAGGCAAAAAATTCCCTATGTTATAGTTCCGTTGACAATAACTTCTTTCTGTCTATTTTTTCTGTTAAAATAACAGTTGAAGAACCAAAATAAAATTTTACGGGCCCTTTTGAAAAAACTAAACAAATGAAGGACTGCTTTGAAATTTTGTCATCTCTCCTTGTTGAACAGAAACAGTCCCTAGGTCGCCCGCCGATATCTTCTTCTCCGGCTACAGTCGGTTGGGTTGGCTAGCTGTGGCAGTGGTTGAAGCGTGACAGTCCATTTTCTCTCTCTTCCTCCCTCTTATCAGCATATTGGGCGCTTTATATATTGGGTGCATCTCACACACACACGATGCACAATTTTCACGTTTTAGGAGATATTGACCGCATATTTGTAAAAAAAAATGCACTCATATTAACCACACCCAATTTTTTCCTTTTTTCCACGCGTGTCAGTCTAATTTTTCTTCCTATCTCCTATGACAGTCTGCATATGTCAGTGTTTTCTCTCTTTCTCTTTCCAACTTTTTGGCTGTACATGTCTCTTTTACTATTAAACAATTATTTTTTTTAAATTTTCAAATTTTATGTGTAATAAAAAATTATTTCTTTTCCCCCACTCCACTACAAGACAAAGGGTTAAATCGTCCTAATTCCACCCAAAATATCAAAAGTCTCAATTATTTTAGAACAACAAAAAAATCCTAAAGTCTCAGTTTTTAAAGAACGGAGGTAGTATAAAAATTGGATAATGAAAAAATGTATCATTAATTTAATGAGCTTATCGTTGACATTGTTAACTAATTAGCATTAAAAATTTTTAATTTTAATGTTAAAATAATAAATTTATTATATATATATATATATATAGCGTCTAAACTCCAAATCTAACTTCAAAACACCAGAATATAGCAAATCTGTTATCCTAAACTTCAAAATTAATGTTCCGAGCTTCGATCCAAATGTTCGAAATCCAAACTATATTTTTAAATTACTTGTCTTAATTTTTAATTGAAATTAATTTTTAAAAATAGTGTTTATTATAGAATGTTTATCTTTAAAATTTTTATATATGTAGATGATAATCTAATTAAAAACTAATAAAATAAAATATTATCCAATATCCATCAACGTCGATAATATATTTTAAATAACTAATTGATAACTCGTAAATAACTAAATTAAAATATAAAAATTAATTATCATTTACCTCTATAAATATCAATCATCTTCTATTATTTCATATCTTTTATATATTAAAGGTCTCAATTCCAAGCTAATTTTTTTTTTTTTTCAAAATAACGTGAAAGAAAAGATCTTATTTCTAAAGTGATTCAATTCAGGTTCTAAGATTAATTTTTTTAAATTGTAGTTTTCAAAATTTATCTATGTATTATTAAATTTATATAACTGTAAATTTGACGGTGATAATTATTTTTTTCTAATTCATGATACATAGTTAAATTATACATAGTTGAAACCAATTGAAAATAATTTTAGATCTCAGTATAAAATTAAGTGGCCCCGAAATTGTCGCCCATCATATATAGATGGATAGATAGATAGATATGAATAGCATGACACTGAATTTTTTTTCGTTTATAATGAAAAAACAGTTAATTATTAAGATACAGTAGTTGATTGAACTAGTTTTGTTCTTTAGAAAAAAAAAAAAAAAAAAAAGGAAGCTAAAGAAATGTATAGAAAGGATTAGAATCTGTTGTTTCTGATATGAGAGATATTGGTAAAGAGAGTGTGGCCATAATTCCTGGAAGTGTGCTGTGGTTCACATCTCCTTTATCACGTTATCTTCTTCTCTGATTTCTCCACCTCATACATACATTAGTTGTAGTAGTAGAATTTGATTCCCTTTTGACCGTTTTGCCCATGTCTTTGTATTAAGGTTGAGCAAAACAGAGGGACAATGTAGCAATTTTAACTTAGTTTATTCTTAGCCTCAAGATTCCGATTGATTTGTGATTTTGATTGGTTCTTTTGTTCTTTATATCCATATCCAGACTCTTTATTTTTTATTATTTATTATATTATTTTATTTCAGGAGAGAATAAACATTTGCATTGTTTTGCAGCTTTATCAGTTCTTCTAATTCATAACAGGAAAAGGTAATCATCAAATTCAAATCTTTACTTCAATTGTTTAAATTTTGCAATCAGTGGATTAAAGTATGGTGTAAAATTAATGTAGGTGGTGGTGGGTTTTGAAGATGGACTACGTATATGGACCAGGAAGGAACCATCTGTTTGTTCCAGGGCCTGTGAATATTCCGGAGCCAGTAATCCGGGCTATGAACAGAAACAACGAAGATTATCGTTCTCCTGCTATTCCTGCTTTGACAAAAACTCTTCTTGAAGACGTGAAAAAGATTTTTAAGACAACTACAGGGACTCCATTTATGATCCCAACAACAGGTACTACTCTGTTTAACCTGTTTCTGTGACTGAGAGGAGAAGTTAAATCAAAACTAATAGTTACTGTGATTTTTTGGGGGTTTCAGGTACTGGGGCGTGGGAGAGTGCTCTTACTAACACATTATCTCCCGGTGATCGGACCATTTCTTTCTTAATTGGGCAGTTCAGTTTGCTGTGGATTGATCAGCAGCAACGCCTTGGGTTCAACGTTGATGTGGTGGAAAGTGAGTGGGGGCAAGGTGCTAATCTTGATATTTTGGCACAAAAACTTGCACAAGACACTGCACATACCATTAAGGCCGTTTGCATTGTTCATAATGAGACAGCTACTGGAGTTACCAACAACTTGGCTAAAGTTAGGAGAATTCTTGGCAAGTGTTTGTCTTTTTATCTCTCTCTGCTCCAGCTTTAATTTATATAAATATATATTGATATGTTCAGGGTTCTGGGTTTTTTGGCAGATGAGTACAGGCATCCAGCACTGTTTCTTGTTGATGGGGTGTCCTCAATTTGTGCTCTTGATTTTCGTATGGACGAATGGGGAGTAGATGTGGCCTTGACAGGTTCTCAGAAGGCACTTTCTCTTCCAACTGGTATGGGACTTGTCTGCGCCAGCCCCAAAGCACTTGAAGCTTCTAAAACTGCCAAATCTGTCAGAGTGTTTTTTGACTGGAATGACTACCTCAAGTTTTACAAACTCGGAACTTTTTGGCCTTACACTCCTTCCATTCAATTGCTTTACGGTCTTAGAGCTGCGTTAGATCTTATTTTCGAGGAGGGGCTTGAAAATGTGATTGCAAGGCATGCTCGCTTGGGGAAAGCCACCAGGTCTTTCTTTATTTCTATTGCTGATTAAGTCGTAATAGTATATAGTATTTGGTTCTGAAGTAAACAAAAAGAGGATGTTCATGGTTTTGTAGGCTTGCTGTGGAGGCATGGGGCTTGAAGAACTGCACTCAGAAGGAGGAATGGTTCAGTGACACTGTCACTGCTGTCCTTGTTCCTCCTTACATCGACAGCTCAGAAATTGTTAGAAGAGGGTGGAAAAGATACAATTTGAGCTTAGGTTTGGGTCTCAACAAAGTTGCTGGCAAGGTTTTCAGAATAGGCCATCTTGGCAATCTTAATGAGGTAACACTAGTTAATTTCTTCCCTCTTCCTTAAACATCTATCTATCTATCTATCTGCAATGCAATAATATCATTTTTTTTGGTATTTTAAGCTCCAACTTATGGGTTGTCTTGCTGGAGTGGAGATGCTACTGAAAGATGTTGGTTACCCAGTGAAACTAGGGAGTGGAGTAGCTGCAGCTTGTGCTTTTCTGCAGAACAGCACACCTTTAATCCCTTCTAGGATTTAAAAATTTGTAAAAAGTTATGCATACTTCCCTTTTATTATTCAATATATGTGCTCATACTCTTCAATTCACCATATCTTATGCAAATCTTTGTTTCTTATTTTGAATGTTCAATTACAATTCAAAAGATTGCACAACCTTAGGATTTATTTTAAGATGAAAAATACTTGATGATTTCAAAATTCAATTAAATTTTAGATCTTGTTTGAAAATATAATTGACTCAAATATAAATAGTAATAAGTTAACATGTACATTTTGAGCAGCTTAATTTAATTAAGCAGCGAAAATTACTTATCTTAAGACATACTATGTGTAAATTTTAAACTTTTGAAAAATTATTTAATCATGTGAATAACTTGTTGATTTCGTGGTGTAAGCAAGTTCAAATTTTAGAACCAACATTTTTTTTATACCAAAGATATCTGTAATTTTAAGGGAAAGAGATAATTGGACTTGAACCCCGGCTGACAGTTTTACCAATAAGCCAAACCCCTTGCCATCAACATTGCTTTAATATTGTGAGTGGTATATATGAAATTTTGTTTTCTGTTAATATTATCATCTTAATACATGACACGCCTTGTTTTTCACCATGCGTATGTTATTATATAATTAAAAGAAAAAGTATTGACGTGTTATTTAAAAAATAAAAAAAATCATGTTAGCCTACCATAACAAGCCCCATATTAGGCTAGGGGTGGGCAAAACCGAATCATAAATCAAAACTGAACCGGAATCGAACTGAACCGAATCAAATAATCGGTTAACCGAATTTTCGGTTCGATTTTTAGTTTCTAAAATTTGTGAACCGAATTTTTAGTTCGGTTTACGGTTCATAAATTTAATAAACCGAATTAAATTTTACATGTAAAATTCTGTTAAAACCAAAACTGAACTAAAATTCGGTTAAAACTGAATTTCGATTCAATTTTTGGTTCGTAAAATTTACATTCGATTTTGAACTGAAAACCGATTTTTGGTTCGGTTAACCGAACCACCCCTATATTGGGCCATATGATGAGGGCATTGAGTTTTTTTTTTTTTTTTTGGGAGATAACAAAAAAAAAAAAAAAAAAACAGAGTTGGTGAGGTGGAACGTGTTTATTGTTTTATTCTTCTTGTTTATTTCTATATTGAAAATAAACTTACAAATTGTTATAAACTAAAATAGAATATGCAGCCATTGTTGTGGATTGTAAACTAGTTGTAGATTGATTATATTTCTTTATGTTTGCTTCTAATATAAAGACAATTAGTTATAAAGACGTTGTATTTGAATCAAAGTCTTTTGTCAATTAACCCTTTTAAAATAGATGATCACAATTTTTTCGAAGAAAATATCAATACCAATATATATATGGGTGAGAATCTGGACTTTAAGATTATATTTTTAAGTTTCTTAAAAAAAAAAAAAAAATAATAATAATAATAATATATATATATATATATATACATATACTATTTCGGTTTCAATATTGATGAGACTTTCACTATTCCATTCAAAATTTTTTTATAATTTTTCTACCCAAAAAGCCCTTAAAAAAGAAGAGAGAGAATGCTAATAGGGAAACATCTTCTGCCAAAAAGTGGCTGACACCAGCAATATGAGGCCCTCTGTCAGATAAAGAAATGATGGAAGCTGAAGGCGGGATCCAAAATTTCCTCTTTAATGTCAGTTATTTTTCTACTCTATAAATTTTGGGTGCATATTAGATATTTTGCACCATTTTATACGAAATGTATTGCAAATTTTGGCTGCATTTTTCACAAAATGCACCTATTTAACCACAATTGATACCCATACCAATTTATTCCTCTTTCCACACGCTTTTCTCTCTCTTCTTGTCATATGTCACTGTTTTCTCTCTTCACTCTCCAACTTTTTGGCTGTACATGTCCTTTTACCATTAAATAATTATTTTTTTTTAAATTTTTAAATTTTATGTATAATAAAAATTATTTTTTTTCCCTCCACTTCACTACAAGACAAAGGGCAAAATCGTCCTAATTACACCCAAAATATCAAAAGTCTCAACTATTTTGAAACAACAAAAAGTCCTAAAGTCTCACCAATATTGAAACAGAGATAGTATATATATATATGTGTGCAATGCAGCCATGTATTGTAAAGCCATACCTTATAGGCTATCTCCAACCGTTTTCCATTTTACCTTTTGGCTCTCTAATCGATCGTCAAATTCCAATTCTCCATACAAATAAATATGCAGATTGAATTTGGGTCTATAAATTTGGAGAATGAAAATGGATCGGCAAAACACTGTTTTGACAATTTTTTTTTATTTTTGAGATGCATTTTTTTTGCCTTAATATTAATATTATTATTAGTTAATTAGGTATATAAGTTTTCAATTATAAAATAAATTTGAATGAAAATAATTATAAATATTTTGTTGAGTTATTTTATTTAAATATAATATTCAGTATTATAATTTATTTTAATGTTATTATATTTATTTATTAATACAAATTTAAAAGAAGAAAAAATTAACTTTGATAATTTAAATAGCATTAATATTAATGAAATTAAAGCATTGCATACTATAAATAAAGATGCAAAGTACATTTAACATTAAATGCATTCACACTACGAACAAAGATGCATAACACAATTGACATTAAATTGAAAAAACAAAAACAATATTGATAATTTAATAACACTTTTAGACCATAGTAATTAGGAAATTGATGGGGATGAAGTTGGCTCAAGCGGTTAACGCTCTATTACCTGGTATCAAAGTACCTAGGTTCAAATCCCTATATGCCCCTCTCTCCTTCCTCCTCCCCTACTTGTAACTATGTCAAAAAAACAAAAATTAGAAAATTGATTGCCATTCTTTAGCACATATGCTCTACTTTTAGTAGTCAGAAATATCTCCATTTCCATCATACATGTTTGGGAATTGTCCAAAATTATTAAAACCGATATTTATACCACCAGATGATCTACCTTGAAACCATGGATATTATTAGCTGATGATCTTTGCATTTCAAGATGGTGAGCTCTATTTTCCATAATTTCAGCTTTTCTAGACCTCCAATACTCACGTTCTTTTGGATCATGTATAGAGTTTAAATTTTTCTCCATAATTCTTATCTCCTTGCGTTCTCGTCGAAAGTTTAACTTTTGCCTAGCAGGATTATCACGTGCTTTTGCATGGGAAATTAGAAAATTGATTGCCATTCTTTAGCACATATGCTCTACTTTTAGTAGTCAGAAATATCTCCATTTCCATCATACATGTTTGGGAATTGGCCAAAATTATTAAAACCGATATCTATACCACCAGATGATCTACCTTGAAAGCATGGATATTATTAGCCGATGATATTTGCATTTCAAGATGGTGAGCTCTATTTTTCATAATTTCAGCTTTTCTAGACCTCCAATACTCACGTTCATTTGGATCATGTATAGAGTTTAAATCTTTCTCCATAATTCTTGTCTCCTTGCGTTCTCGCCAAAAGTTTAACTTTTGCCTAGTAGGATTATCACGTGCTTTTGCATGGGATTCGAAATGATTGATTAATTTTTCTTTCTTACCTAAGTTATTGACTTGGTAAGACTCCAACAACTCGGAATTTTTTTGAAGCATTTCCATAAGTTTTTTCTTCTCATTGTCTTGTTTTCTTTTCATTTTTTCTTTATTCCTTCCTATAGGACGTGACGACAAAGTGATGTTACCGAAATTAGCACCAAAATCATCTTCATCAATTTTCAAATCGATTGCAAATGAAGACATACTTGATGATTTTGCTGTGGGTGATTCTTGTGATTGAGACCCATCAAAGAAATTATTTTGTTCTTGTTGGGTAATTACGTCTATGTTTGCATTATCCATCTACTTTTCTTGGTCTTTCAGAATAGATAATACAAACTAAATAATGACTTTCAACAAAAACACAGGGACATTTTTTTTACTTTTAAAAAATTTCTCTTACCTGTTTTAGATCCAAATGTTAAGTTTAATAGAATATACGGAATATACTAACGGAAAGGCTAAATAAAAATTTGGATACAAAATTCAGGAACTAAATAACTATTACACATGAACTAAATAATGACTTTCAACAAAAGTAAGGTATTTTTTAATTTTTTTCCCATTATAATTTTTTCTTGAAAGAGACCCACTATAAATTCTTAGTTAAATTACTATGTACCATAATAACTGAAAAATTTATTGTTAGATTAAGAATATTTGAGAATTGTAGGTTATTTTTATTTTAAGTACTTATTACTCACCAATTAAAAAATAATTTTATGGTTGTTAAAAATAAAAATTAATATCATTATTAAATAATATACTTATAATATTTAAATAATGTTTTTTAAAAGTTTTAAACTAAAACAATAACATTCTTTTAATTTTTTAAAAATTAATTAATATTAGAGTTATATATTTTTTTTCTTGAAAAGCAGTTATATATATATTTTTTTAATAATTAATCTTGTATATAACTAAATAAACATTTAAAATCATTGAGAAATTAATAGGCATGAGTGGACATGTGCAACAATCTTTTAGAAAAATTGCTAGTAACATATAATGAGTAAATAATATAAATATTAACAAAACAAAAAATTCCTAATTTTTTTTTTATTGAAGAAAAAGAAAGGAATTGTAAATTTAGGGTTTCATGATAAGGTGAGGTCCGCTTGATTACAATTCTATCTTTATATTTCTTGAGGAGTAAAGCTTAATTTTGTTAAGCATTGTTTACTAATGCTAAGTCCAGCAGAGCATCTGATGCAGAATCTTGAATTCGTTTAGCTGCCTTTTCAACCTACAAGCATTAAAGGATGAAAATTAAATAAATAAAATAATAAAATTAGGGGAACTAAATAAGTAAGTAGAAATTTGTGTATGACCTCAGCATCCCAATTAGTCCTTAAAGTAAGAATGATTAAAGTTATAGTCTGCAAAAAAACTCCAATAATAATTCCCCACCAAATGCCCTGAAATTAATTGAGAGAGGATTAGATTTAAATGGGTAATTGAAGTTATTAATTAATGTGAAGAATGTGGAAAAGGAAGCTTACTGCTACTCCTAAACTGGTCTTGAAACCAAGCACACACCCAATTGGAAGACCAATTATGTAATAAGTGGTCACGTTGACATATGCTACCACAGCCTGCCACCCACTGCCAATAGCCACACCTGCCAAACAAAAATATGTACTTACTCTTCAAAGTTGGTCCATGTGTGGTTTTGTGATCTGGTATTAGGTAAGTATTTTCCGTAATAAATATCTAGATAATGAAATGTTTTAATTGTTACGTTACCTGAGAGAATTGGTTGGACCCCATTTAGCAGAACTGAAATGGCAAGTAGCGGAGTGAGATTTGAAACTGCTTCTATAACCTCAGAGTTACTGGTAAACAATTTGCTCAATCCAATCTTAAATATGAGCACAATAGCACTCAGTATTATATTTAAAATGATGTTTGTGCCACTCACTACCCACACTGAGAATTTTGCAACCTTCGGATGCCCTGCCCCCAGCTCATTGCTTACTCGTATGCTCGTCCCTGCTGCTAATCCCAGCACAAATTCTATGTCCCATGTCAAGTAATTCATGCAAATCGAAATTGAATCGAGACTGATTGCTGGGTTCGGTAGGAACCCTGATATAAGAACCATTCCTTGGTTATACCATATCTCCAAACTGCATGACACATCATCAACAAAACAAAAAAATTGTCAACCTTTTGTAGACCATGAAAAAGAAAGAAAAAAAAAGAGGCCAAATTGGTACCATAGCATGATAGCAGAGGCAACTGTGAGCTTCAAATAAGGCCAAATTCCTGTTAAGGCGTTTATAGACAAGCCAGTCCAAGTCTCCTTACATCTGGGGCTTAGAACAATATAAAGGTAATTAAATATAGCTAGAAGCCACCAAGAGAAACTAAGTGTAAGAGCTGCCCCAAGAAGCCCGTAGTCCAAAACATACACAACAATCCATGAAAGAAGTATATGCAGTAAAAGTACTGAGACTGATAAATAAGCCAAAGGATTCACAATATTCTGAGCTTGAAGAAATCTCTGCAAAGGGCAGTATATGGCAAATGCATATATTTGGGGGATCAAACCGCGAGCGAAAATCTGGCCACTCTCTGCAATACTCTCTGTTTGGCCTATTGCTAAAAGAACAGAGCCAGAAAACCAGTAGAGAAATGTAAGAAGAACTGCTGCTCCTACATGTAAAATAATTGCCCTTTGGCAAATTATGCCCATTGCCGAGTATTGTCTGGCTCCATAGGCTTGTCCACACACTGTTTGCACTGCGCTTGCCATGCCAAGCTGTTGTTTTTAATTTCATTACAAACCATAAAAACTAATTAATAAAGTACCTTAATTTCTCATGTCCGGATTAGTCGGACAAAGTCTCGGAAACTGGACGGGCTTAAAAAAAAAGTACCTTAATTTCTGCAACAAAAAATAAAAAAGAAGGAAAAAAAACATTAACATTACCATAATCCCATAAGCAAGACCTTGAATTCCAACGCTAGCAATAGCAGCACCAGCAAGTTCAATAACACCCAAATGGCCAGCAAAAATTTGAGTGACAAAACTTAGCATAAAATTGAAAACCGAAACAACAATAGAAGCCCCAGAAAGAGACCATAATAATCGAGATTCCCATAAAACAAGCCTAGGCCACCATCGAACTGGAACATTTTTTTGAGCTAAGAATTCCTCAATTGCCTCAGAGGACAACTCTGGAATTCTGGAATGTGAATCCAGTGATGGTGACAAAGCTTCGTATTCTGCTGTTGGACCCATTTTCTATTTCTATTTCCCTTTCATTGTCATGTATTGAACAAAATACAAGATCTTTGCTTGATATTTAAGGTTCAAGTTCCCCATGCTAAAACAATTAAAAAAAAAAAGCATGTTTAGAGCTACCATTCAATTGAAGAAGAGTAGGTCAATCTAGTCTTTTCACCTTCCCCACTTATAGTAGTACTATTGTTGAAGAGTGGCTGAACTGCCAAATTTTTTTTGTCATCAACTAACATCGAACACTAAATGTCTTATTAATTGTTTCTATAGACTGAGCTTTCCCATGAAAGAACAAAACGATTATAGAATAATGGCCTAATACATACTTATGCCCTTGAACAGTTGAATCAAACCGAAACTCGTTACTAGTTCCTGGTTGGTTCTTAAATTTTAGTTCCAATTTTAGATCTGATTCTGAAGGAACTGAAATTTTTCCACGAACCAGTAATTTCCAATTCATGTTTTCAACTTCTTAAAAAAATAATTCTCATATTGAATAAAAATAATTTAAGAAAATGATTAATTTTTTACCAATAACCCAGTGACTATATCAGTTTTAATCAAAACTAAACTACATAAACCTATATAGTTTTACTTATAAAAATTTTTCGGCCTTGGTTCAAAATCTGGTTCTAGCAAGGAGCAACCAAACTCGCATTTAAAATTTTTATTACCCTTTAGTTGTTGTGATTCTTATGGTTGCTATCCTCATGGTTTCAGTTAAATCCTTCACATTCGCATTCTTCACTTTTTCACATTCAGCCTAATAACATTGAATACTGCATGATGCTGTTGATAATGTGGAGAGGGCAAATGCACTAGCTTATTGCATGGGGGAGTGTGTTTTCAGTCTATCACTTGCTCTCGCATGTAATTTTTTAAGATGAAATAGTTATATATTTGCGTCATATAAAACTCCTCTATTCGATTTACTTAAAGAAAATTTCTAAACTACTGTCAATTTCTTTATTATCTCTACTTTTGATTTGTCTTAACAAATTACTTTTTATCCATTCTATATAAATGGAATGAAGGTAGTGCTATATACACATTCAAAGAAATAGTAGAAAGTTCAACCTTTTTTTTTTTTTACCGACCTTTATCAGATCCTAAAGTAACCTGTTCTGAGTATGGCTTGATACTTGTCTGTAACGTAACAATATACGGTTAAAGGAGAAAAGAAAAGAAATAGACACTAAATTTTGATAAATTCTCCATTTGCATCCCATGGACGGTTTTCAAAAGACTTCCCAGCCACACTGCGCTTCTCATTTACACTCCCATCTTC
>CATIWJ010168078.1:0-17865 GCA_949640765.1 Croton laevigatus | reverse complement strand
TCTCAATTGAGGGGGATTCGCTTATGGTTATTCAGGCCCTTAATAGTAGGCGGGTGGATGATTTTTCAGTTCTGGGTCTAGTCATTGAGGATTGTGTGTCTTTATGTTCATCTTTTGCTACTTGCTCGTTGTCTTTTGTTCGCCGCTGTGGCAACAAAGTAGCGCATAAGTTAGCGGCCTTGGGTTTAGATTCCACTTCCCCTATAGTTTTTGTTGATCCACCTTCAATTGATATTGTTAACCTGTTGTTGCAGGATATTCATTAATGAAAATTCCATAATATTTCAGTCAAAAAAAAAAAAACCCTTAGAGATGCCCTAGGGAAGATGTGGGAGTCAATGAAGACCCAAGGAAGACTTAATGAAGACCCACGAGGACTTAAATGGCATGAATAATGGAAACGGTAAGGTTAAATACACTTTTAATAAGTCAACTTCAACATGATAAGGATCCACAATCTAACACATAATTACCAAAAACAATATAAAAACTTAATCAAAAATTCTTACTAAAGATGTTTCAGAAAATTTAATTATTTGTGTAGCATTTAATTAATTGAATACTAGTTAGATATTTCTAATAAAGGTTTACAATTATAAAACACTTTGTAAACAAATATCACAAAAACTATCCTAAGAAATGCTAAAAAAAATAGTTTATTTATCATTTTAAAACTATGTTCGGTAATAATTTTTGAAGTAACAGTAAAGTAACTTTTTAGATAGCATTAACTGTTTCAGTAGAGTTTTATAAAAATGTTACTTTATTAGCTTTTAACTTTTAATGTTATGTAAATCATTATTTAAACAGTAAAAAGTTATTCAAATAGCTATACTAGCATACCTAAAAAGACCTTAAGAACATATGCCAAATATATCAAAAAATTTTGTATTCCTGAAAAAAGAAATTACAAAGAAAATAAGCGGTTACAATCTCTATTGAATCATCTGATTCTTCTCTTTGCGATGAACACGATGCGAGGATCACGGAGACTTGATCTCGAATCGGTTGATCTTGATTTGGGTTGAATTTGATTCGATCTTCAGCTTGACTTGAGCTTTGATCTTGAATTTGAATGACTGCAGAGCTTTTGTTGACAATCTTTGGACGAGCCTTTGAACTTTGAGAAGAGCTTTGTGTCTTTGATGGATCAGAGCTTCCAGAGTCTTCAACTTGTTAGGGCTTCAGAGCCTTAAATTTTCTGTCCCTTCAAATGAAGAGAGACAGCCTATTTATAGAGATTTTGGGATGCTTGCCCATTAAGTGAAGCGATCTGATTGGTCTACTTGGCGTATTCATATTGGTCTATTTTTTTTGATATTATCATATAATGTAGGGTGATGCTTATATAAGCTCGTCCTTCTGTAAGGACGAGCTCTTTTTTATTTATTTTTTTTTTAATTTATTTTTTGAAAAATAAAATTTTAGGTTGTTTGTATTTAGTACCAAGATCAATTTTAGGAGGTCGCAGTTTGCAGATTTGACTCTGTTTTAAAAATATCGCATAAAATAAGTAGAACCGTTGAGTTTAACAGTCTCAACGGTTCTACTTATTTTATGCAATATTTTTAAAACAGAATCAAATCTGTAAACTGCGACCCCCTAAAATTGATCTCGGACTAAATACAAACAACCTATAATTTTATTTTTTCAAAAAAAAAATGAAAAAAAAAAAAGAAAGAAAAATCCGTCCGCACATACGGACGTGCGTATCATAGCCAGACCTATAATTTATTTAATGTAATAATTATCCAAATATTATTTAAATAATCAATTAATATTTAATTTAATTATTTTATTTAAATTTATTAACTAATTAATAAGTATTAATTAATTAATTTTTTATTTTTATTTTTGAAATTTCCGTGCAAACACCAAGCACAACCCAAAATGCAATAAATAATGCTTTCTCATGAGAAGAACAGCCAACTCGAAATTGTTATGGACTCTACTTACCGTGGTTTGATCATCCTGTCTGTTGAACTGCTGTTGCTATTATCCACTCCATCTTCTTCCTCCTTGCCATCTTCTATTCTAAACAGAGATTCATCACTCTCCGTCGACAATCCAAACGATTTTTTAATTTCACAAGATGGTCGTTTCTCTGCTGGATTTCACTGCGTTGGTTCCAACGTTTACTACTTTGCCATATGGTTTAACTACCCATCTTCCAATACAAATCGCACCATCGTTTGGACGGCCAACCGTGATTTTCCTGTCAACGGAAAACGCTCAAAGCTATCCCTCTTAAAAACCGGTAATCTTTCCTTAACCGACGCCGGTAAAATCGTTGTTTGGGCCACCAACACCATTTCAAATGCAACATCATTGCAATTAAGCCTTAACAATACTGGTAATCTGGTTCTTCAAGACAATGATGGTGTTTTAATATGGCAAAGCTTTGATTCACCCACCGATACTCTTCTTCCTCACCAACCACTCACCAGACACACACAGCTTGTTTCTTCAGCAAGCAAGCACAACTTTTCTTCTGGTTTCTACAAGCTTTTCTTCGACTATGACAATGTTCTTCGCCTGGCCTTTGAAGGCCCCGAGACATCCAGCATTTACTGGCCGGACCCAACTATTTTAGATTATCAAGCAGGCAGGTCGAAATATAACGACACCAGAATTGCCGTACTGGATGGTAAAGGTCATTTCAAGTCATCAGACCATGAAGAGTTTCTGTCAACTGATTTTGGCCAAGGGTTTCAAAGAAGATTGACTCTGGATTTTGATGGTAATCTTAGATTATACAGTTTTGAAGAGGAAACAGGGGATTGGTTAGTTACATGGGAAGCTCTGCTTCAACCGTGTAAAATCCATGGAGCTTGCGGTCAAAACAGTGTTTGTCTTGATAGACTGGAAAGTGGTCGGACGTGTTCTTGCCCACCAAGTTACAAGATGAAGAACAAAAGAGACTTGGTTAGTGGATGCGAACCAGAGTTCAAATTCTCATGCAACAAAAGCGAATTCAGCTTTCTTGAAATCCGTAATACTGAGTTTTACGGGTACGATATTGAAGTCATAAAAAATTGCAGTCTGGAGATGTGTAAGAAGGCTTGTTTAGAATTTTGCGATTGCAAAGGCTTTCAGTACCAACCCATTGCAAAAACCAGGAATTTTAACTGTTATCCGAAGAGAGAACTACGTAATGGATACCGTTCCCCAAATTACAATGGAACCTTGTTTTTGAAATTTCCAAAATCTGACCTCTCTCTGGTCAAGAAACCATTGTTAGATTTAAGCCTGAGTTGTTCCTATCAGCCTACAATTGAATTAAGCAGATCATACCTCAAGAACCGCGGCAACGAGTCCTTAAAGATTTTGCTTTGGTGCGCTTGCGTGATTGGATGCGTCGAGTTAATTCTCATTTTTATAATGTTCATTTATGTTAACAGAAATGGAAAAGATTCAGACCCAATTGCTCGAGGCTTCCTGTCTGCTGCAACTGGATTCAAAAGATTCACATACACCGAATTGAAGAAGGCGACGAAGAATTTCAGCCAAGAAATAGGAAAAGGAGGGGCAAGTACGGTTTACAAGGGATTTTTACCGGATAAAAGAATCATAGCAGTCAAGCAACTTGGCGAGTCGAATCAAGGAGAAGAAGCATTTCGCACAGAGGTAAGCATAATTGGGAGGCTTAATCATATGTACTTAATTGATATGTGGGGATTTTGCGCAGAGGGAAAGCACAGGCTTTTAGTCTATGCATACATGGAGAATGGATCATTGGCAGATGCTCTGTTTTCTAAGTCGCTTGACTGGGAGAAAATTTTTGGGATTGCTTTAGGCACAGCAAAAGGACTTGCTTATTTGCATGAAGAATGCTTAGAATGGGTTCTCCATTGTGATGTGAAACCGCAAAACATATTATTAGATTCCAATTATAGTCCAAAAGTTTCAGATTTTGGTCTGTCAAAGATACTAAACAGAGCATCTGCCAACAATTCGACCTTCTCAAGAATTAGAGGAACCAGAGGTTACATGGCTCCGGAGTGGGTTTACAATCTCCCAATTACTTCAAAAGTGGATGTTTACAGCTATGGACTAGTTGTTTTGGAAATGGTGACTGGGAGAAGTGTTTCTGGAAATGGTGATGATGAAAGCCGAGGAGAAGAACATAAAAGATTAGTGGGATGGGTTAGAGAGAAGAAGAAGAAGAAGAAGAATGGAACAGAAGGTGAAGAAGGAGAAGCATCATCTTGGGTTAAAGAAATAACAGACAATGAGCAAAGCTATGAATATGATTACAGTAAGATGGAAAGTTTAGTGGGAATAGCTCTGCAATGTGTGGAAGAAGACACAGATGCAAGACCTTCCATGAGCAGTGTAGTCGAGATGCTTCTACGTCATGAAGTGGATGATTAGAATTGTAGTGTATAGAGATGTTTTTCAATGATGTAAAATTTTGATTAAGGGTTTGTTGTGGATCTTCCTAGATCGAGCTCAATTCCCTTCTGTTTTGGACTGGGAGAGAAATTGCAAGAATTAAAGTCCAGGTTGACAGATTAAAATAACTAAAGCTATGTTCAAATTGCAGTTTTTTTAATTTTATGTAGCATATTAAACAATATTTTTAGAAGTTTACTGTGTTCGATAAATGGTTAATTTTTTTAATTTTTAGCTTTTTACAAAAATTTAACTGCAATCAAAATTTGATGAATTTTCCTAAGAAAACACTTGAAACGTTTGATTACCAGAAGTAAAATTATATAAATATGTATAATTAAAATCAAAATTTTATTTTAATGCATATTTTATTTATGAATTCAATTTTTCCATGTTTTGAGATGGAAAATCACTTTGTCACGAATATGAGAAAGTAGCTATTGGGCCCATATGGTCAATACTTCAACTTTTTTGAAAAAGTTGAAAAAAAACTGGAACAAATACAAAAATTCAACTTTTTCATCTATTTTACTGCAACAATCCTTCAACCAAACGCCCGAGGTGTGATAAGAATTTCAATACGACATGAATTGTGCTTTTTTTTTATAATACTGTAGTGAGTAATGGAATCAAATTGTGCAAAGCGCCTAATAATACTCAAAGCAGCAGAAATCTTTAATAGTTCATCCTTCCATTCATAACCATCAGTTATAATTGGATTCCAAAAATGCATTAACAATAACATGGGTTATTGATTTACATCAAGGCTGTGGGAATACAGGTGTGAATAGGAATAAAAAGAGAGGAAGTGTGATCGATAAAACCAAAGTGGTAAAGGCTTTTTTTTTTTTAGATGAAAAAGAGCTCTATTCATAGCTACAGGAGTGCCTAAGGAGCGGAACTTCTAGTAAACACCATACAAAATTTGTCATCATACAATTTGGTAAATATATCCTAAAGAGAGTGATGTATAACCTAACCTTCACTTCAAATCCTGAAGAGTGACCTTGATGTGCTAAAAAATCAGCGCATCTATTAGCTTCCATGTAAGTGTGTTAGTTTCACCTCTCAATCCCTCTCCACAACTTCTCTAATACTGGACACAAGATTGAGAACCGCCATAGGAGCTTGTGCATATAAGGATACATACGCACAACTTGCAAGTTATCGCACTCCACTCTAAGCTTCCGAATGCTCATGTCCCGTGCAAATAATAAACCATGGAATATACACCACTTCTGCTTTCAAAATAAAATATGAGCCAAGATTAACATAGAAACCAATTACCCATTAACCACCATCTCCCCCATTCAGGCACCTAATCGCAGCTTGATCATTTTGTGGGAGAGACCCATATGTAAGGTTTTATATTGATAGTAGCCCTTTTTTTTTCAAATTAAAGGATGAAAGGAGATTGGATTTTCATATAGCCATCTTCAATTGGCTTTTTTATTATTTTAAATTGAAGAAAGAAAAGAGATTGGGTTTTCACATTGTCATGATTAAAATTTTTTGGAATCCGGATTCCTTTTGTTTATCAACTTTATACAAATGGTTCAATTCAACCTTGTTGCACCATTTTCGATTATACTGCATCTCATGTTCAATCAATTACACCCTTTAAATTTTGGAGCCTACCCCAATTTTGAGTTCAACATTTTATTGTGTTTTTGAAGTAATACTATACCAATAAGAGGATCTATCTTGAAGGGTTATTCTTTTCTTTTAATAGCAAATTAAATTTTTTTTTTTTTTTTGTTAAGTTATTAGAATTTAAATCACTCTAAAAATTTAAATTAAAAGTCATTTGCATCTTAAAAGAATTATTCAAATAAATCTTAAATACTGATTGGAAAATAAAATTTTGTAAGGATAAATATCTGAAGTTTATTATTATTATTATTATTATTATTATTATTATAATGAAATTTAAAATTTTCTCTTACACTTATTTTATACAGTTGAATGGCGTCATCTTTCGGAGATAGAAGTGCCGGAGGTACGTTTAAAGTCGACATTTCTGCAACTGAAACCCAATTTGAGTCTTTTGACTTCTTATATGGATTTATTTAGTGGTGGATTAGGTGCCTGGTGCTGGTTGGTTTAGAATTAAAAACGTTAATGAGTGTTTTTATTTGCATTATTATATTATGTGGGTCCCGCAAGTTATATGATTTGAAAAAAAATCCTTAACCGCTCCCTTTGCACCAATTACGAAACCAGCGTAAGAAAAAGGATAAATTTAATAAAGTCAAGTTTTGGTTTTGACTATTGATTGTTTTGTATTTTGGAGAAGGGGCTATGGTTGATGGTTACTCTTTAAGCAAATTTCTTTTTTTTTTTTACCTATCTCTGGCCTATACTCTTTAAGCAAATGTTTTGGCAAAAATCCTTAACCGCTCCCTTTGCACCAATTACGAAACCAGTGTAAGAAAAAGAGTACATTTAATAACGTCAAGTTTTGGTTTTGACTATTGATTGTTTTGTACTTTGAAGTCTTGACTATGGTTGATGATGTTACTCTTTAAGCAAAAAAAAAAAAAAAATATATATATATATATATTAACATAAATACTCCTATTTTTAGTCTATACTAGAGGAAACTAGTGAAATGGATTAAAATAAGCATCGAACTTGAGACTTCAGTTCTAGAAAAGAAGTGTTTTATCACTAGGCTACCTTCTTGAGCTTCTCTTTAAGCAAATGCAAATTTCAGGATATGGTTGATTTTTTTTTTCTTTTGACAAAATATATACTTTATTATATCTTTAAAGATGAGTCTACCATGAAAGAAACAACATCAATTAACGCCTTTGGCATCACTCACCGCTAGAATAGCAGGTAATTATTTCTTAAATGCTAAAGACAAAGTTTGCTTAACCGCTAGACTTTCTAATACTATTGAATCTTCAATATAATTAACTTTATTAGCAATCTAATTAATAACTTCTACTCTCTAATTTCGAGCCACAACAGCGATCACACATTCACTGCCCCTATTAAATTTAGCTGCATCCACATTGATATTAATTGTTCCCGCTGGTGGTGGCCTCCACGTAGATATATTATCAAAAGACAAATTATTAATATTTGAAGGCCTATCATTTCCCCTCAAAAAACTTGCTTCCTTGAACTCCCCTAAATAGCTAACTGCCTTGTTGAGAATATCACCACAATTATGTGTCCTTCTTTGAAATATTAACTCATTTCTAGTCTTCCAAATTTGCCAGAGAATATAAGCTGCCTAAGGGTGTGCATCGGTCGGGTTCGGGGGGTGAACCTGAACAACCCGATGACCCGAAATTTGCTCACATAATCACCTGAACCGAACCCAATGGAGGATTAGACCCCGAACCAATTAACCCGAAAAATTCGGGCCTCGACCTCATACAACCCGAACAAACCGAATATATGTTGACAAATACCCCTTTACTCTCCTCTGTTTCGTTTTTAATATCAACGCCATTCTTATTTGTTCCTCCAACCTCAGAGATCGAGCAAAGTTACTCCTTTTTCCATGGCTTCTTCTACCTTCTATTTCTAAGGTTTCATAGAGTCTCTAGCATATTTATAATCTCGCAACTTCTTCTTTGTCCTTTGTTCACAATTTCTACTTTTTCTTTCTGTGATTTGCTCTTTTTGATGGAATTGTTGCAGTTTTTGATGTTCCTCTCTTCGATTTTCGTCTGATTAGAACAGTAAAATTCCTTCATTTTCTTCGATTATGTTTATTACTAAATTTCTGGGGCTTTTTAGCTAAGATTGATTAATGATTGAGGTGAAGAAATTTCAATTTCAGCTCCGTCAAGAACATTTGAATTCAGCGTTGATTGATCAAAATCTCCAATTAGAACATTTGATGGAGATCCAGGCCAAGTTAAGCTTCCTGAACCTCAGAGAACTTTAATATCACCTTATGTAGCTTCTACGTTATGTAATTTGTGTAAATTGACATCATTATTTGTTTGATCTTATTCTCAATCATCACTTAGATTTTGGTTTCTTGGAATATTTAGTAGGAGTTAATATGCTATTATTTATTTTTACATAGTAATTGCTAATGTTTACTCCCAAGTCTATTCTCAAATTAAAGAGGCCTATGTAAAGTCATTTGTTTTTGGACTATGAAATAGTTGTTTATAGCATACAGAAAAGTAAAAAACCTGCCCTTTTAGGTGAGGAGAAGGGAAGGAGAGAAGAAGGAGAGGCTGGGCTACGGCAGCGCCTGATTGGAAATGGAACAAAGAGAAGAGATTAGGTTTAGGCTTCGTCGGGTTGTTCGGTGGGATCAATTCGGTTCGGGTTCGACCGAATAACCCCAAAAAACCCCAAAATTTTTAGAATCTACCACCTAAACCGACCCGTTTAACCTAAATCTAAGTGATCGGTTCGGTCAGTTTAATCGGATGGGTTAGTTTTTGCACACCCCTAGAGCTGCCATCTCATAATTTTCCTTACAATTCCCCATCGCATTCAATGCATTCATTAAAGAGCTTCAAATATCCGTTAGAGTATTATTATTTAGCATATTAATACTTATAGACAAAGGAGACGAAAACTAAATAGCTCTACTAAAAGGGCAATTAAAGAACAAATGAATCTTAGATTCTTCTTCCCTACAGAAAGGACAAGAACATATACTACTCGGAAGTCTAACGAAAATATTACTCCCAAGTGGCAAGCCTTTTTGAAGAAGCCTCTATAGAAAATGAAAAAAAAACTTGGATTTTTTCTGGAACTTCCAAATTCCAAATATTGAGAAGAATCCAAATTTGAGTTCCAGAAGAATTTGTGAAGAAGCGGAACCCAACATCTTACAATCCTCCTTGTGTCCAAAGTTAACACTATACTGTTGGAAATTTTGGTGTGTTTAGTCAATTTTGAGCATAATAATTTACGGAAAAAATTGTGTTTTGAATAACTTGAAATATGTCAATGTATTCTACGCAATGAGAGCGTGCCAACGGTATATTATATGCTCAAAACGGATTTAAGATGAATGAGAAATTGAAGCTCGAAGTGAGCTTGGGACGAATGGTTAAATGGACTAAAATGAACCAAATCTCACATTGCTTAGGAATGGGGATGTTGGTGTGGTTTATAATGAATGATCATTTTGTGAAGTGTAACATTATAAGCCTAAGTTATACACTCTTGCGCACGGAGGCGCGTGGGGGGGTGCAAATCCCGGTTCGGTCCAGCAAGTTCCATGGCATGCCTGCACGTCGTACGCGTTGCGAATGGGCTTACTACGGGCCCAGCCCATTTTCACTATCCACACGATTTTGGTGTTTTAATTCTATACGAATTAAAACCTTATCCCTTATCCGTATGGTTGTTTTAATCTGATTCAATCTCTGAATCCGAATTGAACACTAAATTGGAATCTGACTTGAACACCGAAGTCTTCATCTTATCTCTCCACAGACTGCCTATATAAAGAGGTGTTGTCTTCTATTTCGCGTGGTAGAAGAAAGTTTCACGTTTTCCTTCAATGAATTCCGAATTTTTCATCTAAAAATCTGAAATTATTTCCTTCCAATTTTCGTTGGGCAGTCTCTAGTTCTAGGATTCGGTAATAAGCTCTACTCGCGGTTGTGTTCGCCTACGCTCGCTGTTGTATCCTGGGAGACAGTTGTCTAGTACGGACAAATCTCGTCTTAAAGAGACTGTTTATACAGGCCTCAGCTATTTTCTACATCTTCATCTCCTTCGTTGGTATTAAGGTTTATCGTTGATGATTTATTATTTATATTATTATTGCAATTTCTAGTCATATCTTTATATCCGTTTATTATTTATTTATTTATGAAACTAACTGTTTCTAACATATACTTCCCATTATTTGTATAGTGCCAAACCCATTTATCTTGCAAAGCAATATTTGACAATGGAATGGCTAAAATAGCTTTTGCATCTGCATATCATTGAAATTTTCAAAAACTACATCTTCCTTCCACATCCTTCTTTCTCTATCAATCAGTTGATGAACCTAAAAGATATCTTGACGCCGACCTGTTTTGTACTCAGGTATAAAGGGATAAGTTGTAGAAATTCAAGGATCTTCGAAACAATGCAGATATCTCCCATCTCTAATATGTCATCTTAAGCCTCTCTGAAAAACTTCCCTACCCATAGGTATACTTCTCCATCCCGAAGACATATTAGAGCCTTTCCTAGCTTTGAGAAAATCAGAATAAGGGAAGTATCTGAATTATATACATATTTTTTTTCTCTAGCATTTAGAATTACATTGTATAGTCAAATACATTTTAAATGCAATATAAAACTAATATAAATTATCTAATAACTCAATTTATTTTTTTTTTCAGAGCAATGATTATTTTATTAGTTTTTTCTATATAGAATATAGTTGGTTCATAGTGATCCACATGTATTACACTGCGCAATTCATCTTTTCTAAAAAAGATATAGATACCCAGAATTAAATGGATTGATGTGTTTACATGTTAACTTGAGTTTATTGAGACAATCTTTTGGTCATCTTCTATCTTTTTTTGCTGTACAAACCGAAGGGATCTGGCGGTTGTCAATTGCTCATCTTCATTTCCTACTACGGTCGGAAAAATCATCACAATCACAATCAAATTCCGTCCAAGACTCGTCAAGTTCCTAAGTCTTCCCTTTTATCTCTTACCTACCTATACAATGGGACAATGGCAACTTTGGAATGAAAAGTTGGTGGGCATTTATAACATGAATGTAGAATTTAGTTTCTAAAATTAAGCCACAACTAAACTATATATCTTACCCATTTAATTTAATATGAAAAATCAATGTCTCTTCTAAAAACATTAAAACAAATTGGATGAAATTTTGTACTCCACTTTTTCGAATTAAAATAAATAAATCAACCTAAGAGTTTTACTCTTTTCTGTAAGAAATATAAAATAAAAAGATCAAATATGTTTTTCCTTTTTTTTCCCCTAAAAATTGTTCTTAACATGATTATTATTATTTCTGAGAAAATAATCATAACTAAAGAATGTCACAAAAAGAGACAAACACTCACCATATTTTTAAGGAATTTAAATGAAAGTAGCTATCTTTCTAAACATTTTTATAGAGAAGGATTTTTTTTTATCGACATGCAATCAACACATTATAAATTTATTATAAACGAGTTACAAACTAATGTTAACTTACTATAAACCAAATTTTTTTTTCCCTTTATGTTTTACTCTTTTTTTCATAATTAATTTTTATAAGTAAAAAAGTTGTAGTTAATGTTTTTTTGTAAAAATTGTCATCATTAGCACCGCAAAACATCTACCTTTCGGTCTTTATCTTATTTAGTATTGTTATGGTCTATTTACGAGAATTGAAACAAACTCAATCAAGAGTGACTAATTGAAACCTGATTTGGTTAAACTCTTTTTGGAATTCCTTAAACCCTAAAGCAATGTGCTCTGATGGCCTTAGCTCCTTTTCCATGCCAAAAAGTTCTGATTTTTCACTTTGTTGAAGTAAGGCTCTTCAAATTACTCTATTTTATTCAAATTGTCACTTCCAATACATAAACTATTGTATGGCTAATAGATTTTTTGGTTATAAGAGAAACTTTAAAATTATTGTGCATAACAAGTATTAGCTCTGTATTTTTTTATTCTTTACATTTGAAACAGCATGATTAAATTCAAGTTTGGTGTTGATAGTTTGATATGTTGAGTTAAGTAGATTAAAGTATTATTTATATATAACTTAATTAGAGTAATCATATTTTATAACTAATCTAAACATAATTTAATCTATATAACCGAACCCATCAAACTATCAACACCAAACTTAAATCTAATCATAAAAAATCAAAAAGTACGGAGGTAGTATCAACAAACTCATCTATATATAATTAGAGCTGTAAAGAAGTTGAATTATTCGCATATTATTCAAGATTTGACTATAATAACTTAGTTTGCAAATTTGACTATAATAACTTAGTTTGCAAATGACTCCATTAAGAATAATTGGACATTATATATTGGTTTGTCAAGTAGTATAAGTTACACAGGAACTCTAATGTGGACACTTAATATATCTAGGTATCAATGATAATATAGTTAACAAATACCGGCTTGAAAAATGAACAAGGTGAACTTTTGAACTCGTTTAGTAAATAAAACTAACTAAATGTTAAGTCGCTGGGAGTTAGTCCAAACATTTAGCTTATCAAATTTGTTCTTAAATTATTTCAAATCATACACTTAAACAATATGTAAAACTATGATTTAAAATAAATGAATAAATTTTGGCTATTGATTTAAAAATTTTCGTCATTAGTTTGATTTGGTGAAAAATTATGACATTAACTGAAATATAAAAAATTATATTTAAATATTTTTATTCAATTCAAATTACAAAATTAAATCTACTAGTTGTCCAAATACATGATATTATCCTTAATATTAAATTTGTCTCAGTTAATATTTTCTTATACTTCCGTCAAATCAAATGTAGAAAAAAAAAAAGGCATGTTCTGAAGTCACATCATATGAGAGAAAATTAAAGGCTTTACCTTATTTTGGTGACAAGTTTTCCTTGTGAGACAAAATTGTTAGTTTAGTAGTCTTATCCAGCCTCTATTTAATTTATCATTACTGTTATTGTCCATCACAACTGCGTACTCTTCTAGGACAATGAATAAAATATCTTAAGTAATTATTCTTCATACAATTAAATTACCTAAGATAATTAGAAAATTTGGCACATACATGAAACCATAAGGTTTTACTTTCAATGCCCCTTTCTTCCTCTCCTTTATATTTATTTATTCCGTGGAAATTACCAACTCCCTTTTGATGGTATGTCAATAATAGAAAGAACATTTTGTGAATGCTTTTGTTTACCATACGCAATGGAGAATTGGAGAGGAGGGATGGAAAACATTTTTCTCTTTCACGCTTACCGGTTTGTGTCTAAGAGCATCTACACCCAATATCAAATCTCATTTTTTGTGTAAAATTTGTTCTGATGCCAATTCATACACCAAATTTGTGTTTGTGTATAGTATTACCACAAATTTAATTAATGTGTCACTAATTATCATAAAAAATATGAAGTCAAAATAGTTCAATTTTCCAAAACAAGGATAAAATCATATTACATGAAATGATATTAATTTATGAGAGTCCTATAATTATTTATTCAGACCAAATTTGCGCAAATTGTAGGGGGAATTGAAGGAAAAAAGGTAGAAAAAATGAGTAAACCAAAAGTATCTCTCTCTGCTCGAAGGTGATAAGTTTAGTTTAGTCTTGCAAGCCACAGATACACCATATGTTTGTAAAATTTTCCACCTCGTCGTTCCAATTAATACCGTCCTATTCCCTCTTCAAACTCAAAGTCACGTCCACGTCATGATTAAATTTGGTGCATGGAATCAGTCCAGGTATAGGTAAATAATTTTCTTTCAATTATTTGAGCAAACAGAGGCAAATATGTTTGCAAATTCAAGTGTTCAACTTTTGAATTGGCAATATCATAAAGAACCTGTTAATTTGTTTCAACATTCAAATGGCAGTTCAACTTTTCCTGCTGCTTTTATTTCCCTGTTTATTAATTACAGGATCTCATACTGCATTGAATAAACATTCGCCATCTCTCTCCGTCGAAAATGAAGATGACATTTTAATTTCAGAAAATGGGGTTTTCTCAGCTGGGTTTTACCCCATTGGCTATCAAGCTTATTGTTTCGCCATTTGGTTCAACAAACCTGCTTGCCAAAAAAACTGCACATTGGTGTGGATGGCTAACCGCGATACGCCTGTTAATGGAAGACGCTCCAAGCTCTCTTTACTAAAAACAGGGAATCTCATCTTAACCGATGCGGGTCAGTCCATCATTTGGGCCACTAATACTGCTTCTGGCTCCTCAGTACAGCTTCAGCTCCATAACAATGGCAAACTTGTTTTGCAAAATATGGAGGGTCATAAACTCTGGGAGAGCTTTAATTCGCCCACGGATACTCTTCTACCGCAGCAACTACTTACCAAAACCGTACCGCTTGTTTCGCCAAGAAGCCAAACTGATGTTTCTTCTGGCTATTATAAGCTTCTTTTCCATGAGGATAATGTTCTGTTTCTTGTGTTTGATGGCGCAGAAACATCGAGCGTTTACTGGCCTGATCCTTGGCATTTGGCCGAGCAAAATGGGAGATCAAGATTTAATGATAGCAAAGTGGCGGTTTTTGATGAAAAAGGCTTTTTCATGTCATCAGATGGAGTGAAATTTCGATCTCTCGACTATGGTAAAGGGCCATATAGAAGACTCACTCTGGATTTTGATGGTAATCTTAGGCTGTACAGCCTTGAAGAGGAGAATAGCGCCTGGTCTGTTACATGGCAAGCTATTTCTGAACCGTGTAGGATTAACGGTGCTTGTGGACCCAATAGTATGTGTATTTATGATCGGAGTCTTGGCCGGAAATGTACTTGCCCGCAAAGATTCAAGATGAAGAATCAGACAGACTGGAGCTATGGATGTGAGCCAGAATTTGAGATTTCATGCAACAAACAAGATGTGGGCTTTGTTGAACTACATCATGTTGATTTTTATGGCTACAATATTCACTTGCTTAAAAATTACACATTTGAAATGTGTAAAGAGACTTGTTTAAATATGTGCAATTGCAGAGGATTTCAACACAAATTCATGGAGGAAGATAGTTGCTATAACTGTTACCCGAAAAGGGAGCTGCGTAATGGACACCTTTCAGCAAATTTCAATGGAACTCTGTACTTGAAGCTTCCAAAATCTGAGATTTCTTCTTTCAAGGAAACCCTGCAAGAATTTCAGTTGAATTGCTCGAACCCCATGGCAAAGAATTTACATAGGAATTATCAAAAGAAAGGTGGAAATCAATCTCTGAAGATTTTGCTATGGTGTGCATGTATATTGGGAGTTATTGAGGTGGTTGGCATATCTGTCTCGCTGCTCTTCATATATAGAACTCGACTAACTTTGGCGGCGGCTAATAGTGAAGGCTACTTAGCAGTTGCCACTGGCTTTAAAAGATTCACTTATGCAGAGCTAAAAAGGGCAACATGTAATTTTTCCACAGAAGTTGGAAGAGGAGGAGCTGGAGTTGTTTACAAGGGAACTTTACCCGGTCAACAAATCGCAGCGATCAAACGATTAAATGAAGCTAATCAAGGAGAGGAAGAATTTTTGGCAGAAATAAGCACGATTGGTAGGCTAAACCACATGAACTTGATCGATATGTGGGGATACTGCGCGGAGAAGAATAACAGGCTTCTGGTATACCAGTACATGGAAAATGGATCTCTAGCAGATAATATGGCGTCAAATCTGCTCAATTGGGAAAAGAGATTTGAAATTGCAATAGGCATTGCAAAAGGTTTGGCTTACTTACATGAAGAATGCTTAGAATGGGTTCTACATTGTGACGTGAAGCCTCAAAACATATTGCTAGATATTAATTTTCAACCCAAAGTAGCAGATTTTGGCCTGTCAAAAATCCTGAACAGAAATTGTACTAATGATATGAAGTTTTCCAGAATAAGAGGCACTAGAGGATACATGGCTCCGGAATGGGTTTTAAATCTACCCATTACTTCAAAAGTGGATGTTTATAGCTACGGGATGGTTGTGCTGGAAATGGTAACTGTAAAGACTTCCAACACAATCGGCGGTGAAAGGGAAGGGGAGGAGCACCAGAGATTAGTGACATGGGTGAGGGAGAAGAAACGCGGAGCTACTTCCAAGGTTGCGTGGATGCGAGAGATTGTTGATCCTGCAATGGATTGTGATGAATGTGACATGAATGTATTAGAAACTCTGATTGAAGTTGCTATGCAATGCGTAGAGGAAGACAAAGATGTAAGACCCACCATGAGCCAAGTTGTTGAGATGCTCCTCAACCAAAAATAGGTACATCATTTTCTTTAGTTGCTACTGAGAATGTCCAAGTATAGACCAATTATGACAATTCTGGAAAATAAAATAAAACATGGATCTTGTTATTGATTGAACCCGGAAAGTATATTCATACAAGTTTTTAAAAAGAAATTAATTGACTCTCTCTCTCTCTCTCTCCCTCTCTTTTCTCATCCTTCTATCTAGAAACTTTCATTTAGGGTTTGAGTTTTGTGGCTGCTATCGGTAATTTCACTGGTGGTAGTCACCTCTGTTTTTCTTTTTTTGCATTTTTCACTTCTTTGTTTGCTTTTGCTGAAGAAAAGGAAAACGGACTTATCTCTCTTTTCTTCTCTTTTCTTTGCCATTTTTCTTCTCTTTGTTTTCTATTTGGCTTTCTTTTTTTTTTTCTCTTGTTTCTTTAGGTGTTGGAAGTGTTTCTCTTTGGCCGAAGGGGTTTGTTTCTGGGTTTTGGTCCATTTGTCTTGGATCTAATCTAGATCTAGATCTTGAAGGCTGTGTTTTTATTTGTCCATGGAGAAATTTTCAAGGTTTGTGTATTGCATGTCCATTGAGATGGAGATGTTTTGTTGGTGAGAAAAGAGTAACTCTTGCACGAATTTTGAAGACTTTTCGGAGGGACTCGTAAAAGGACAATTCGATCATCTTTTTGTGGCCTATTGCCACCGAGTGGAGTGGTCGGAAAAGGAATCGATATTTGCTCTTTCTACTCTGCGGAAGTTTTCTTTGTCTGTGTTAGGCTTATTATGTTGTTTTATGTGTTTGTATTGTTCCTTCCTTGCTGTACTTTTTCCCTAGCTATTGAAAGATCTCCAGATTATTTAAAAGAAAAAAAAAACATATTCATACAACCTGAGGTGTAGCAGAAAGAAATAAGGTCACACTTTTAAATATAATCCAAATCAAAGCTTGATCCATTAAGGCTAAATTAATTTATTTGAATTCCAAAAGATCAAATGCGTAATGGTCAATAACATTTTTTCGTCTCAAAGTATCATGCTTTTATATTTTTAGCCCCTCGATTAACTAGTGGTACCTTAAAACTCTTGAACTATTATAAAAAAAAAAAAAGGATCCAATCGCACCTTCCGTTATTCCGTTCAGGCGAACACGTTAACGGTACGCGTGTGAAGCTTTGACAACACTTCCAAAACGACACCGTCTTTTAGTTAAAACATTTAACCTCTTACTCCTAATTCAGACATTTGTTCAAACACTTGGAGTGCACTGTCAATGACTTTTTTCCTTGGGATTTTCTTCTCTAAATGTGAATGAGGAGTAATTTAAAACCATTTCTTATCAAAATAATACTTTGATTGTAATTATAATCATCATCATGAGAGAGAATTGAATCTCTAAGATTATTCAAAAATGATAATAATTTCATACCTTTATATTATATATAATAACTGAAATTGGAAGGGGCATTTTGACAAACACTTAGTAGGCACCTTAAATGAACTGATAAATCCGAGAACAACTACTGTTTAGAAAGAACAAGATTGCAGGTGTAATACAACCTTCAAGTTTCCACATTACACTGTAAAAAAAAAAAAA
>CATIWJ010168070.1:0-10616 GCA_949640765.1 Croton laevigatus | reverse complement strand
AATTTTAATAGACAAAATTCATACTTAACTATATTTATTTATATAAATCAGTCTAATATTTTTTTTTACAGTCCGTAAATTTAATATGAAAATTTTCACTTAATCTAATATTATTACGATTTAATCCTTTATTCAAGAATTATAATTTTTCGGTTGTTACAACATAGATTTTACTTAAATTGATAGCCTTTTTTATAATGTGAAATTCACAATCTTACATCCCCTTCTTTTCATCTAAAAATATATATCACATGCTGAATACGATGCTTTCTGACAATTATGGAGATCAAATTGTTTGTCAAAAACATATCATATGTACTATGCAATCTGCATTCAGGATAGAGTATTACTTAATAAATGTAGGAATCTCGTGCTTAGAATACTGTATAAAATATAATCACTTGCATCAAATGCTGCAGAGGCCAAACTTTGTTGGACAGTTGTTGACTTTGACAACACCAAGAACTGGACTTTGTTTCTTTCTCAAATCAAACAACACTTGGCATCATTATTGCCTTGAACCAATTAATCCCTTGAATTCCAAAAGAAAATAGGGAGAAAGCAAATAGCTAGAAGAAAAGGAATTGAAGAAGAAAAAAGAGGAAACACAAAATTATTAAAGGCTGGAAAGATAATGCATTGTTCATATTACACAAGCTCAACCCACATCATTACTAAAGGCTTTTATTTATTTACATAAGTGTAAGATACAAATTATGAATTTATGTATGAAATTCTAATTTCATATTTTTAACTACGTAAATACGTATCCCATGTGCAGGTTATTAACTTAATTTTATTTATCCCCTATCCTAGGTGCTAGATGCTGATTACAAACTTTAATATAATTAATTTTATATTCTATGTGCGGGTAACATGCTTTTTTTTTTCTCCACCGTGTAATTGCAACATACGCACTCAGCAACGTTGACACCCCACTCTCGTATAATACAGCGTGGCCAAGAACTGAAATGTGAACGGATCAAAGTAAATCTCCAGAGAGTTAAAAGAGCCAAATATTTTTTGGCCAAAGCTTGGGATGGGAGGGGGCGAAATATATATTAACCCCCTCCAAATCTTTCATTAATTCTTTTAAACGATGTTAGCGGGGTTTCTTACCCAAGGAGTAGTTGCTTATTATTAATATATTCCCTTTTGCTCAGAAAAAAAAAAAAAAAATTCTTACCCAAGGACTAGCTGCTTATTATTAATATATTCCCTTTTCCTCAAAAAAAAAAAAAAAACGTAAACTGATCCAAAACAAGGAAAAACATTTACCAGTTAATTTACAGTTCTATCACTTCATATAAAATTCATATTGAGTTTGGGATATCTCATATCTCTAGCTTTCTGACTGTTCTATCACTTAAATAAAATGCATAATGAGCTTGGGATATCTCTAGCTTCGTGAACACCAAAATCAGTCCAGTTTCTAATGGGCGGTTCAGAAAAAAAATCATCCCCACACATTTATAAGCAGAACAGAAGGTTGATGCAGGTGTCCACGAGTTGTACGCCCATAATCATCCTACCAGAATTGAGAATCCCATTGCTACACTACTACTAACTGAAACCAGCATAACTAGGCAACTCTTTCAAGAGCTTCAATCTCTGATATTTACAATTTTAAATTCAGACTATAGATGGCAAAATAATGGATAAAGCAGCTACAACTTACCTATGTATATCCATTAATATCACGCAGACATTTGCGTAGAGTGGCAGCATAATCATTAAACTGGATGTCAGTCGGCGGCTTCAAATCGAAAATGTATGAGATGGCTCTTGAGGCCAGCATTGGCTTCCTTGTTGTGACATTGTCTGACAATTCCCCGAAGCTTGCTTCATCAAATGGAAAGGATTCTCCCAGGAAAAAGAAGCTTTCTCTGCCTAACTTTTCCACCTGGGACACCGTCACCATACAAATACAAGAAAAATCACGATATTAAATACCATGCAAATAAATGACAATGATAGAAAGAAATCATATGCAAATAATGGGCCATCTAGAACTTTCACAGTAAAGATTTGTTTTCAAGAATTTGATTAGCAATTAGCATTGAAAAAATAGCAGAAAAATATTTGATCCATTGCAAAGCAATTACCTGGAAAAGTGAAAATTTAATATTGTTCATGGTGATGACAACTCGCAGCTCATAGAGAGAGTCCGCTATAATTCTGATGGCCAAGTATTCAAAGAAGTTTTGCACGAGTTGTTTATGCTTCTCCAAATTCTCACCACCACTGCAATCCAAATTAGGGAACCATAGTATGCACTTAATTTCAGTCCAAGGAATAGGATCCCTTACTTCTCTAGAAAAGATGGTCTGGTATGGATGGTGGAGACCCCACAGAATTCGGACACCGTTCAATGATGGATCAGTTACAGAGGTGGTAGACACACTTGTTGTGGAAATTATTTTGGAAGGATTATAGTGGCGAGCAAAAATCGAGGAGAAATACAACTCAGTATCATCTAGTAAAAGAATGCAACCATCTGAAGATGTGGGAAACAATTGTAGAAGGTTGGTAGGATCGACATCATCATCTTCTGGCAGGCATGGAACAGCGCTAACTGCTGATGTAGAAAAACCCAAATCATGAGAGAAGTTACATGATTCTCCATTTCGACAACCCTGCATATCCCAGTTTTAAAACTTTTAACATACAATGAAAACTAAGGAATTGGTATCAGATTAAGCAGCAATTAGAAACCTAAGCCGAATGTATCGCAAAAATTTATATAATCCACTGCATCAACACAACCAGAGGGGCCCTAACTGATTAATGAGGCACGTATGAAGATCCATAGCACTTCTACTTTGATTGTTTTATTGAACTATCACATAGTAAATCTCACGTCCATTGTAATCCAGCCGAGCTAGTCTGTTGGTTTTTGTGCTTCATGAGTTTTCAAAGTTATTTAATATTAAAAAAAAAAAAAAGGCAATCCGTTGCATAAAGGCATCCCACATTTACGCAAGGTCCGAGGAAGGGCCACACATCCAAGGGTGTAATGTAGGCAGCCTTACCCTGCATTTACTGTAAGAGGCTGATTCCACGGCTCGAACCTGTGACCTTTTGGTCATGCGACGACAACTTTACCATTGCGCCAAGGCTCCCTTCTTTAACGTTATTTAATATTTTTTTTTTTTTAAAAGCTGCAGGAGCATTTTGTAATAAGGAGCGCCTTTTTTGCGTCCGGGAAATTCTCGAACGTGCTCGCCTTTGTGCCTAAGGAGTCAACCGGAGAAAGTCGCCCGCCTTTTTGGTTTTGAGGCTCCATGGCCTGAGCCTTACCTAAGGCGCACCTCGAGCATGCCTGAGGCGCACCTTCGACAACTAGGATATATATATATATATATATATAATATTTTGAGTATACCAAGAAGCAAAAAAATGTCAAAGATATAATTCATATTCCATACTTGTAACAAACCAAACCAACAAATAGATTTATGTACATATTATCCGATGCATTATTGCTGATTGGTGCAAATAATTTTAGATGATGTATAATATAAAAGTTACAGAAGCAAAATACCTGTAAAGAGAAAAAGTATTTGCATGTGGGTTTTCCTGCATCCAGTGAATGAGAAAATCTGCATTCACTGCCCTTGTTGCATGATCCGTTAAGAAAATATACACAAGAAGGAGCTCCATTCTCAATGACATGAGACACACCCCCATCAGTATAGCCACCAAGATTACCAATTCCATCCTCTGTCAATAGCACTCTTGCCTGACAAACATTACAAGAAAATGATATACCAAGCATCCCATAAA
Organism: Croton laevigatus; assembly: GCA_949640765.1. NCBI lineage: Eukaryota > Viridiplantae > Streptophyta > Magnoliopsida > Malpighiales > Euphorbiaceae > Croton > Croton laevigatus. The sequence continues at coordinate 6,830 of CATIWJ010168070.1, read as the reverse complement.
AGAAAAATCTAAACTTAAGAACAAGAATAAGATCATTTACCTCTTTGACAATAATTGACAAATTTTTAGCCACATTAATAGTCTGGAAGTGACCAGATGTAACAAAAGGAAAAGCACAACATTTTTTTGTTTCATATGACAGCTCGTCATATTCATCATCCACAGCAACAGCAACTGTATCTATATTAGGCAGATTTTCCAGAAGACAAATATGCCCAAATTCATATGGATCGTAGTAGGTTGGTAGGCCATTACATCTAGCCAGAAATCTGGGTCGAAACTGGTGTAGTGAATTTAGTATGTCTTCATCTGAAAGAAAAGCTCATAAAATGTGGAACTGAGCTTGGAATAAATATTTTACGAGGAAAAAAGAGCAAAGAGAAAAAAAGATGAAGCTCACAAATGTTTCTGGATATAAGGAAAAAAAGGCCACGTTTAAGGTGAAAAAAATAGGCATTATGACAGTGAAATCCTTACATATCTCAGACGCTTGATGTAAAGCCGATCGCACAAGATTATGGAATGAGCACCATTCCTCTTCAATTTTCGGCAGTAGTGAGGACATAGGTTTCATTTCACCAAACTTGGAAAGTTGGTTCAGGTGTTCCAGCCGGTGCTTATCCTGTGCAGGAAGTCATAATGCTCAATTATATGTTAAAGTAAAAATCTAAAAAAGCCCATTTCCAAAATGCTTACCTTAAATACACGTTGCCAGAACTGATATGCACACAAGTTTCCAACTAATGTCATCTCCTTTCGTCCAAGTTTCACAATGTTGTTGCAATCGCCTCCAAAGTAGTGGCAAGTGTATTGTTGAAACTGTAGCAACATAAATCTATGAGGGAACTGTTCAAACCATGAACTATGTAAAATGTAATTACTAAGGAAATACCGAATATTCATCTCCAAAAGGGTGAAGAATTGGCAGAGGCTGTAAATCCATCAATATACCCATCAAAATGCCTTCATGCAAGAGTCCAATATCTCCAAACTTGAGGAGAATAACAGAGGCATCAAAGGACAATGAGAAGCTAGCAAGCAAACGTCCATAAAATGTAGGATCATAGCGGCCCCGTGGAGATGTTCTAGTTAATGCTTTTATGCGAACAAGCAAGTTTAATGCATCTTCTATAACCTCAGGATCTGGAGGATCCAGAGCTTTCTGCAACAAGACTAAAGCAAAGTTTCATATTTAAGAATCCTACTTGAATATCAGCAAATCCATCCTTAAAGATCAGAGTGCAGTTCAAAATTCACTTAATTAACACCAATTGGTACCGGCTGCTGACTGCCAGACACTTAGCTACATATTTTAAGACCCCAGATAAAACAAGATCACCATTATGGATGATGTGTCACTCTATTTATAGAATCCCTCAGCCAAAGATTATGATCAATTATATAAATCAAGTACACAACTAGAGCAAAAGGCCACAGGGTTTAAGATGCATGTGCAGCACTTAGACTTACCTATGGCAGTTTTATGAAAGTAAAAACTTAAAATGTAGCTTTAGCAATATTTGGTTATGCAAGAAGATCTGAGAAATAACAGCATGAGTCTTCAAATGTGATACATGTGAACTCATATGAAAAAAAAAAAAATGCTAATATAGACCGTATCACAAGACATAAGGCAAAACCATTCAACCATTTTCAGAATTCTTCAACTCATGCTTTTCCCAGAATTCTGACGAAAATACAACACATTCATTTCTCAGTCCTGGTCCCTGGGACCTAAGGAGACAACCAACAGCATGTGAAACCAGAAGGATTTCATCAACTAGCACTTGAATGATTTACAATTTCTAATCAACCATACCTTTGGGATCGTTAATGGCTTTAGATTCAGCACAGCAAATAAGGAGGACTTGTTGCCGCAACGATAGTTTAAGTATAGCTGGGGACTCGTAATCCTGAAGCTTGTTAAAAAATGATCCTGTGACCAATCGATAAATCTGGCCATCACAAGTTCTGCCAGTTCTCCCCATGCGTTGGTTAGCCTAAAGCAATTTTTAAAATTAATAAATGTGTAAAACTATGAAACTTCAAAATAACCTGAAAATTCCTAATACCTGAGACTTAGAAACCCAAACAAGCTTTGCAGAATCCATCTGCTTTGTTGTGTCCCAAAAGACTTGCAAAGAGCGGCATGAATCAATGACATATGCGACTTTGGGTATTGTCACTGAAGATTCTGCAATGTTTGTGGCTAATATCACCTATACAAAAGTACTGTCAATTGAACAATTGCCTCAAGGATAATTATGACCTAAGATTGTCACACTTTAACACAAACTTTATGCGTACAAGCATCCATGAATGAAGAAAATCTGTAGAGTTTAGAATCCATTCAACAATACATACCTTACGATGCGATTTCCAGATTTTCATAGCCATGAGAGCTTGTTCGGTAGCAATACTTCCATGTAAAATGTGAACTTTAAAAGTGGAACTAAGAGGCTTCAAACGGTACCACTGCTGCTCCAGGTCACGGTATGTTGGAAGAAAAACCAAAATGCTCTTTTCAATGTCTGGTTCATTTTCATGAATGTGCACAACCAAATCAAAAATGAGTTCATGGACTTCTGATTTAATATCAGCAGCTGTGATAGATGGACTTGAATAACTAGTAAGTAATTCTGAATTTGCTCCAACCAGTTCAGTTATCTGTTCAGAGAGCAAAAATATCAATTACAAAGAATTATGATGTTATGAGTATTGTATCTAAAAGGTCACTCGTTATCAAAGTCAACGCAACCATCATGCCCAGTTTCATTTTGGAGTAAATCCAACAATTTCAAATCACCAGAAACAATAATGAATGGTTGGATGGCCTTTACCATGACATGCATGTGCACTAACCATTAACTATAAATGATTTATTCCTAACATGTTTTGAAAAAATTCTCAAATACAGGCTTAAAGAATCCCAAGTAATTCATTTCAGAACAAGTTAAAAACATAAATGATAAAAGGAAGTAATATAGAGCACCACATTCTATATATATAGTTTACATCTGGAAATAAAGCATCAGGATCACAAAGACGATAGGAACAAACACAAGACAAAAAATTCAGCAGCAGTTCTCGACAAATTAAATCAACTTCCAGCTATTCCACAACAAGTAAAAAAAAGGAACAAAGAAAAGGGAAGAGGAAGGATAGTTTTGCTTGATGATTGGAGCAAACAAAGCACAAGAATAGGGAATGAAAGAATATAATTGCCTGTTCAAGGTATGAAACTTTTCTCTGAAAAAGTGCTTGCTTGCTAGAGCTAGGGATTGCAAGCACTTCAACTCGTTCATCTCTGCTAAGATCTTTGAAATAATCTCGGTATCTTCCAAAATCAGCAGTTGCAGACATCAGTACAACTCTGGATAAATCAAAAGTTTATCAGACACTAAGTACCCAGAAAAAGTTACACGGACATAACAAGAGATAAAGCCTACTATTATAGTATTTAAATGAAGCTGAATTCAGGAAAGTGGTGGAAGCACATGCCAGGACCTAGAAAAAGCTTTGAAGTCAATTGCTAAGGAATGGCATTGTGAAATTAAAATATACTCTTACTTAAAACTTCAAGTTTAAAGAAATATATCCACCTTAGGTCCTTGTTCTTTATCAGAAACTGCTTTACAGAGACAAGAACAAGATCAGACTCAACAGATCTTTCATGCACTTCGTCAAGAATGATTACTTTGTAGTCAAGCGCTCTAAATCCTTTATCTCTCATTTCTTCTAATAAAACTCCAGCTGTTTTGAATATAATCTTTGAACTGCAAAACAACAAAAACAAAGTTTTGTGGAGAGAACAATAAATTCATAGTTGAAAAAAAAGGGATATTTCAACAAAAATGGCAAAAAATTGACATCAATGCGTCAAATGTCTCTAATTATAACATCTTAAGACTTCAGTCTGAAGGGCAAATTGGTCTTTTGGATGAGGGTGGGGAATATTGGAAGTTGGAGAGAATTAAGCAGTAGAGATAGTAAGGGCATAAATTCCAATATTTAAAAGCTTCATGCTCATCTCCTACATTCAACCAGGGTATCTTCAACTCAACTCAAAACAAAGGTAATACATTCAGACTTGAGCCATAGTGCGAGGAAAGGAGCAAAAATGGATGACAATATATAATTGTATCATCATTCAGACCTGCTGATACATGGCTCAAAACTATTCACAAACGTAAAGAATTTATTTAGTGAAACAAAAGTACCTTGCTGATAAGAGTTTCGAATGACCTATATGATATCCAATCTCGCCTCCTAGCTCACTATTACGAGCCTGAGCTACCATTTTTGCAACAGCAACAACAGCAAATCTCCTTGGTTGTGTGCATAGAATGGGTTCCATGTTTTCTTCCAAAAGAAACTGTGGGATTTGAGAGCTCTTTCCTTGAAGATATATTGTAAAATAAGTGTTAATATTGTACACAAACTAAAAAGGAATGGGTGAAAAGGTGAGGAGGGACTTAAGTTACAATTAATAATTACATTTGATCTAATAAAGCAATTTAATGTTATTCAACAGTTAACAACACAAGCCAATCCTAAATTCACAACAAATTTTACTAGTGTGGAGAAAATCGAAGATAGTTAGACAACATAAACCTCTATCTGAATATTCACTTTTAAATCTCATGGAGAAAAAAATAACAATATAAACAAATTGTTATCTCTAAAGAGACATCTCAAATAGAAGCAATGACTTCTTTCGCAGCTTCAGATGGAGGGAATAGCGAGTAGCCATCTAAAATCAGAGAACCAATTTTCCATATAACCTTTTGAAACTCGATTTCATACACCCAAAATCAAATTCAATAGAACCACTACGTTCTTGCGGTTTCAGCTCTCTAAATTATAAGGCACAGAGGGAAACCGTAGAAGGTTACGAACAGAATTGCAAATGTGGATCAATTGATCATTTACATGTAATTTATTCTTCAAAATCATAGTTACGGACTAAGAATATAAATCACTAAAAACCCTTTTTTCTAGTTTATTTTATTTCTATGAACATCATTTAAAAGACAAAAATGCAACCAGGTCTCCGTTAAAGTCACAGATAATGGAAAGTGAACAGTTGAGCAACTGAACACAAGTGAAACGTGAGGAAGTAAAGGAAGATACCACAGCCAGCCTCGCCAACAATGAGAGTGACGCGATTTTCCATTATTTTCTCTACGATTTTCTCTCTGAGAAACATCACAGGAAGTGACGAGAACTTTGATTGAACAAATGGAGATGATTGCGAAGAGCTAACCGAAGATGTTGGAGACGACGGAGAGGCCATTCTCAAAACCTCTACTATAGCCGTTATAGCGCTGGTTTCTCTTCTTCTTCTCCGGTAAACTGCGAACTTTGAACTGTAAAGTGACGGAAACTGGGAAATTATACGACGGGTTTTTATTATGTCCCGCCCGCGCTAGTTAGCTTTAATCGAAGAAGTGATCAGAGAAGGACGGTTTTATGTGCGCTCGAATAGAGCTGATTTGATAATTGTGCCTTCCGGTTGACTAATCAAGTATTGGGCAATCAGTTGTAGGGCTTAGTAGTGCGTAAGATAGAAGCGGAGCATCTGAGCAATTCATTTCCTTCGTGAGCAAGTCGTCAACCGGCCGTAGGGCCACGTCAAAATTGTGGGACCGACATTATGTCGACTCTTGGGGGGACGACTCCGACGACCGTGATCTTATATGAGATAATGCCCGTCATCTTATTTCTTTTTTTTTTTTCTTTTGGGAGTTGTTATTTCCATAGCAATATTTATTAATGTCAGAGCATACAATGAAGAAATAAAAGGGTAATTGCTCTGACATTAACAAATATTGCTCTGGAAATAACAATTCCCTTTCTTTTACTTTCTATTTTTACTTAAATAATAGGGATATTTACAAAAAAGTCCCTATATTTATGACTATTCGACAAAAATATCCCTCATTATTTTTTTTCGGACACAAATATCCATTCATTTTAAATATTTTAGACAATTATATCCTTTTGTCTATTTTTTCAGTTAAAATAACACTATAAGGATCAAAATATAATTTTGTCGGGCCATCTGGAAAAACTCAGGAATTAAGGGACCATTTTGAAACTTTCCAACCTTCAATCTTCAGCCTCTCCCACGATTGCCCACCAGCCGGCCTCCCTGCACAGCCGCCATCGCCAGATGAGGAAGAGCTCTTGCCGAGGACACCAGATGAGGTCGCCGCCGACCATTCTCGCTCCTCCCCCTTCCGATCCGGCCACAACCAGAAACCCATCATCACTTCCTGCCTCCATCATTACTTCGTGCCTCCATCTGATCAGCGCCTCCATCCGATTTGCGCCTCCATCCCATCCGACCACTGTTCGACGCAAACCACCACCGTCTGATGTCGTGCCTCCTCTTTACTAGAGTCCATTAATGTCAATTTTAGTCTATAATAAAACTCGAAACTGTTTGCTTTTGCAGAAGCATGTGAAAATGGCAGCTGAGATAAAGAATTGAAACCAGAGTTTTCTTGTTGTGGCCGGATCGGAAGGGGGAGCGGGAATGGTCGGCGGCGACCTTATCTGGCGTCCTCGACAAGACCTCTTCCTCATTCGGTGTCGGCGACTGTGTCGGGAGGCCGGTTGGTGGGCAATCGTGGGAGAGGTTGAAAGTTGAAGAAAGGAAAGTTTCAAAATGGTTCCTTAATTCATGAGTTTTTCCAAAGGGCCCGAAAAAATTACATTTTGATCCTTATAGTGTTATTTTAACTGAAAAAATAGACAAAAGGATATAATTGTCTAAAATATTTAAAATGCAGGGATATTTGTGTCCGAAAAAAAATAATGAGGGA
>CATIWJ010168052.1:0-11937 GCA_949640765.1 Croton laevigatus | reverse complement strand
ATTTGCAGAAAACTTTCTCTTGAATGATCGAGAAAGCTGTATATATTCATTATTTATATGTGTAAAAGAAAAACTATATTGTACAGAATTATTATTATGTGTTTCCTAAGTACTAGTATAACTTAGGCCCAATATTATCTTATCTTGGGCTTTATGACCCGAAAGTAGGAACCCTATTCTTTTTTTCATTTCATTTACTCTACCGCCGCTGTATTCTCTTCTTCTTTTCTCTTTTCTCTTATGCTTTGCTTGTTCATGTATAATATAATGAAATTAGCATATGCTTCCCAAGTCTAGGTACTCAAGGCTCTAGCACTTACCTATCTCACTTGGAAGTTCTCCAGTTAAGTTATTATGTGAAATATACAATTGATCCAATAATTGAATAAATTGCCGATTTCAAAAGGAAGCGTTCCTTTAAAGTTGTTTTGTTGTAAATCTAGAGTAACCAACCTTGTTGTGATATAAAAAAATTTGTTTATGAATGGAACCAAATAGTTTATTTTCTTCAAAATACAAGAATAACATGTTAGGCCAATTAGAATTAGTAGGAAGTGTGCTATTGAAATTGTGATTTTCCAATTGAACCATAATCAATAAAGATAGGTTTCCTACCGCTGATGGAATTATTATACTTTGTTTGTAGCATTGATTGATCTCAGGTTGCAGTTGGACTCACTAGCACTCTTCTTGGTATAGCAGTAAGTTATAGCGTGCTAAAATGGATTATGTAGAACATTTTCGTCGATATATATGGTCATTTTGAGTTTCAAATTTACTATTTCAGCTTACTAACTTCCTATATTACAATTTTTTAGGCAAGTCTTTTGAGTGCTTTTATCATAAAAACATTGTCCTTTGGAAGGTAAGAATGATTGCTCCTCACTTGTACCTATTCTAGCATTTTATGTTTGCATGGTGCTTTTTTTGTTTTGACCTATTCCAATTCTGTTATTGCATACGAATATTGCTGATGTTCTACCGACAGGCTTTCAACGGACCGTGAAGTTGCACTTACCACGCTTATAACTTATTTATGATACTTGTTTGCTGAGGTACTAAACTATAAAGCTCAAATCTTTGGCAATAAGATTGCTTAGTCAACGGAAGTTGCATAAATTAGGCAATTTTGTGTTCTTTAACTGTGCAGTAAAAGCGGGTCATATCCACTGGACCACTGTAGCCTAAAATGCGATTTCGCTTCCGTCTTGGAAATGAAATTATAAAGTACAGGATCCTAGCTATAAAATCCAGGAGGCAAGTACTTTGGTCCCTTTGTCCTTTGCAAAATTAAGCCAATACCTATCAGCTTTTAAGCTCTGTTCCAAACCGTCTCCAGCTCCAAATAAAGATTTTAAAAAGTTTATTGGTCTAATTAGTAAAGGTTTCATTAGTCACTTCTCCAGCTCCAACTAAAGGGAGACACTTTCTTGTAGTTTGTGTTTGATATATTGACATATGTCTGATAATTTTAAGTTAATATGAAGTCTCTCACCACAGATTATTGACTTATGGGGAAACAATATTATTTAATGTCAATGATTACTTGAATTCATTCAACCAGCAATCTTGACATTTTGGATTGTTGAAATATTGGCTTCCTGATTATAGGTACTAGCTATTTTATTTGTATATAGGGGATTATTGCTTTTTTTTTTTTTTTTTAAATTGGCTTTTACTTACATGTATTCTTTAATCTTCTCGTATTACTTGAATTGTGCCTTCTCTGTTGATGAGGTTTCTATGATAATAGTGATTGACATGCATTTTGTTTGACTTTGGAGCAGCCAACCCTGAACAACTGGTTAGCGCTTAGGAACAATGACATTTTTGGTGTTTTTATAAAAAAATTTGATAAATTTGGTGTATTTTTTGACATAATTTCCATTTTGGTGTGTTTTTTTTTTCCAATGAGCCAGTCCAAATAGCGAAATGGGCCATCGCGCTACTTGAAGTGGCGCATTGAAAAAGGGTCAGTGCCACGTGTTCATTGCACCACTTCAAGTGGTGCAATGAACAAATATAAATTGAGGAATGAGTACAAATGGCCATTGTGCCACTTGAGTTGGCGCAATGGCCTTGTTCCATTTTATTTTTACATGCACATGCATGCTTCCTTCCTTTTTTTTTTAAAAAAAATTTTTTTTAAATAAATAAAATTATAAATTGTTTGTATTTAGTTCCGATATTAATTTTAGAGGCTCGCAATTTATAAATTTGACTCTTTTTTGAAAATATCACATAAAATAAGTAGAACCGTTAAGTTTAAGAGTCTCAACGGTTCTATTTATGCAATGTGCTATTTTCAAAACAGACTCAAATATGTGAAATGGTACTCTCTAAAATTAATCTCGGAACTAAATACAAACAATCTATAATTTTATTTATTTAAAAAAAAATATGCAAAATGAAATGCATGCAAAAGTGTAAAATGCGAACGTGTTTCTATTTATTTTTTAAAATTTTTTTGAAATAAATAAAATTATAGATTGTTTGTATTTAGTTCCGAGATTAATTTTAGAAGGTAGTAATTTACAGATTTGACTCTATTTTGAAAATATTACATTGCATAAATAGAACCATTGAGACTCTTAAACTTAACGGTTCTACTTATTTTATGTGATATTTTAAAAAAAAGAGTCAAATTTATAAACTGCGAGCCTCTAAAATTAATATCGGAACTAAATACAAACAATTTATAATTTTATTTATTTAAAAAAAAATTTTTTTTTTAAAAAAAGAAGGAAGCATGCATGTGCATGCAAAATTGCATGCAAAAGTGAAATGGAACAAGGCCATTGCGCCAACTCAAGTGGCACAATGGCCATTTGAAATCATTCCTCCATTTATATTTGTTCATTGCGCCACTTCAAGTGGCGTAATGAACACGTGGCACTGACATTTTTTCAATGCGCCACTTCAAGTAGTACGATGGCCATATTTCGCTATTTGGAATGGCGCGTTGAAAAAAAAAAACACACTAAAATAGGAATTATGTGAAAAAACACACCAAATTTATCAAATTTTTTTATAAAAACACCAAAAATGTCATTTTCCCTAGCTCTTATGTGTCGCAAGTGGTTAGGGCCGTTTCAAACTTTTTTGAGGCTCTGTTCTAATTATGAAAATGAGGCTCTTACATCTTTAATATTTAAAAATAAAGGCATGAATATGATATTTAAAAAAAAATATTAGGGAATGGAAGATAGAAATGATTAGAAAAATTAATGATTTCATAGAAACAGCAGAAATTTTATTTTAAACCCAATTAGCTGAAATTTGTTTTTCTATGGATTTTTAAAAATTGGAGAGCCTAAAAAAAGGGCCCTATGCAAAATGTTCAGCTTGCACATGGCTATCTACGGCCTGCATATGGTTTACAACATATAGTGAAGACTAGCTTAATATGATATTGTATTGATAGGGTGGAGTGGACAATTTGAAGAACATAAAGGGGGGTTTTTTTTTTTGACTTTATAAATGCTTAAATGTATTAACTATTATATTTAAGTCACTATATTAACAAGAGTCCTTGGATGTTTAATGCAAAAAATTTTATTTTATTTTTTGTTAATTTTTGTAGTTCGATATTATTTAATATTGTTATTCAATGCTTTTGGAAAATTGAGAAATAAGAGAATTTTTTTATCAATTAGCTATAAATAGCATTGATACTGATAAGCTGCAATATCATTACAAAATAGCTACGAGTTAGCTTTAAAATAGCTACGGATTAGAACAGAATATTTGTAACACTCCAAATCCAACTTACAAATAAGCTAGACTGAAGTGTTACGCGACCTCTTAACATTATTAACTCATATGCCTAAATATGTAATACAAGAATCACCTCAAGGTTTTTTTTACATCTTACTGAATAACAACTATACATGTATTCAAATATTTAAATATTCTAATTCATACATCAAATACCATTTCTATTTTACTTAGGTATCTCCATTCACACTCAAAGGCAATTTCATATATGATTTAAGTCTTGATATGACTAGTATATGTCAAATTAAGACAACAAGAGTTTGTACCAACATCTGTTCTTCTGGGAGCTGACCAAGAAATTTCTGACACTCAGATCTTCTAGTTGCGGACCTGCGAGTTACAAAAATAACTCGCTGAGCAACTCCATGTTCAATGGATACAATAAATATAATTTGTTCACTAAAAGCATTTCACAAATTAATCGCAGTCTTGAACTGCTGATGCCAAACAATTTTCATGCCTATGAGAAAATGATAAATATAAATGCGTCGTGCAAATGTTAAATCGAAAATTCAGTTATAACACGGTATTTTTCTAAAGCCAGTTGGTAAATTCATTTCATGAAACCATTTCAATAATAGCATATAAATACGGATCATTTAACAAAATAAATTTTGTTTTAATTCAAACAATAGATACATTTACTCTACTGGTTTTGTTGAACTCCAAGGATAAGATCAGAGGCTGTTCATGTTGGCCGTATATCTTGTATACGCCAATTTTTCAATCATTGAAGCCATATATCCTGTATACGTCTTTTTTTCAATCATTGGGGCAGTATATCCTATATACGCCTTTTTTTCATTTCATTTTCTCAATTCAATGTATCACCTGTACAGGGTTTTGTCTATATGTCGACATATACTTATCTCTAGGTTCCGCTAACCAGGTAGAGTATAAAAAGGTATTTTATTCCCTTTGATCAATTGTTTATCCCAATATTTCATTTTGCAATTCAATTATTTGTTCAAAATCGTAATGTGATTTTCATGCTTTCTCTGAAATATCAACTCATTGTATAATCATTTGTCTTTGCAAAATTCATGCTCTATATTGCTCAAATATAAATCATGGAAGAAATCATTTAAATACATATATTTCCGTAAATATTTCATTTCTACCTCGCAGGTAACATCGCACCTGCGACTACCGCGTCGGTATTAAAAATACAATCAAAGCATATAATTCGACTCGAATGCACGTTCGAGTACCCAACAAAGCATTTATCCAAAATTCAGTAAAATAATGCTCATTTAAAACATGCATTTAGAAATAAAAAATTCAGTTCAAATACTAAAACGTATCAAACCTGGTGGAGTCCGCAGATAAAGTCCTACACTTTAATTCTTTAAATGTTCCCGCATTTCTATCATCATAATTCCTCTTGAACCGTCCTCTGTCCTTTCACTAACCACAATAAAATGATTTCTATAATTAATTACTTCTGTCAGCTAATTATATAAATCGAGTTCCTATTATTAATTTGTTTCAATCATATTTCCTTACGATTCATAATTAATCCTCAATTTCATTATTATTTATTTCCTCTGCTTATATTTAACCATCTTTCATTAATTTTATTTTCCAATTTAAATCCCACTTAATATTTAAATATTAATAATTTAAATTCTAATAATTAAGTTGCGAACATTACATTTTCTCGTAGTTCGAGTCCCCAGATTACAAAACCAATTTCAAAATGGGACTCATCACGTCGAAACGATGCGGAATATGTATTGTCGAAAATTCTCACCGGAGACGGAATATTCCGGTCCGATCGCCGGAAAATGCGATACTTGACGGATTTCAAATCCGAGCACACTAATAGCTTTGTATCGCTACAAAGAGTCCAAATATATGATCAAACTCAATAGACAATAGACGGATTTATTGGAAAATCACAATAGTCATTCTATCGGTCACCGGAAAAACATAACTTTCAAATCCGGCGACCAATCAACGCAAACTCAACGTCAAAATGAAGCTTAAGGAATGGGGATTAAGAATTTACCCTCAAATTGGTTGGATTATGGCCGGAGCTTGCCGGAAAAGTCAAAAACCGTTCCGCCATTTTGTACACAACTTTCAATTCGGCTATAGATCGGCAACAAGGCCTATATCATCGGAAAGCTCTTGTCGAGAGGAGTCCAGATCAGGTCTCAAAGTCGTCATTTGATCACCAAAGCGGCCGGGATCTACATAGGAAGCCGTTCGACGGAGTGAATCTTGAGTCACCGAAAAACGGTATTTTCAGGCGACAAGGCTTATGTTAAAAGACAGCCCTTGAAGAGAGGAGTCGACCAGTGGTCTCGAATCTTCCATCCGACGCTGGAGTGTAACACCCCAACACGCCTTACGAATAAGACAAGCTATAATGTCACAAACACTGTTACTGATGTCATACATGGCATCATAATATAGTTTTTTCTTTAATTTATATATATTTTACAACGATAGAGTAGCTTACGGATAAAATACAAGTACTACAGTTTCTAACTTATTTATCTACATGGAAATCCGTTCATATCGCTAATGATTACAAGATATATATCACAAGTGTTTTTACTTAACAATTAGTTCAGTTACATGCCATATTACAAAAGACAGAAGTTTCTTCTAAATAAAATGTCCTCTGGAAACTCTCCAGGAATTTACAATTCCTCAGGCTCATCATCTATGGGCGGACCTGCGAGTTACAGAAATAACTCGCTGAGCAATTCCATGATCAGTGGGTACAATATATACAAACATTAATGTTTAAAGCCAATTGACGAATTCATTTTGTGAAATTATACCATATATAATCATAAAAAGCAGTTGTCATTTAGCAAAACAGTGCTTTAATAAAAATTCCGTATAACTTAAATCACTGAGCATATTTAATATAATAACACATTTTTACTCTACTGATCATACTGGATTCCAATATAAGATTAAGGGCTGCATTCCATATAGCCATTTAGACTATAACACCAATGCTTTTTTATTTGTATCCCGCAAAGCCATTTAGACTATCGGCGATACTTTTCTGATTTAGTATTGCGCAATCCATTTAGACAATACGCCAATACGTTCTTTTTATGGTATTGCGTAAGCCATTTAGACTATACGCCAATAAGTTCCCTTCTTGGTATTGCACAAGCCATCTAGACTATACACCAATACAATTTATTCAACAGCATAATTCACAGCAGTCTCCTGTACAGGATCTGCCCACATGTCGACATGTTCTTATTTCTAGGATTCCAATTTACCAGGTAGAGTTAAACACAATTTCCCATTCTTTTAGCACATCATTTTCATTTCCAATAATCGCAATACAGAGATTTAATAAAATCCAATCATTTCATTCTAAATGCTCAGTAAGTATCTCTCATGAAATTATATCATTTTTTTCTTACCGCGCTGGTACATTGCGTTTGCAATTATCGCGTCAGTGTAATAAAGCAATTTACAAATATTTTACGACTCGAACACATATTCGAGTACCCAGCAATTTAATTTTCAAAAGCAATTAAAAATAATAAATACTAAAAATAATAATGGAAAAACAAATTCAGCTTAAGTACTAAATAGTACAAAACCTGATATTTAGTCTGCCTCAATTCCTATGCGCAAACTCTTAATTTCCACGCTCTCCGTCAGTTTTGGGTCCTATAAATAATAATTAAATATTTTTCATAAGTCTATAAATTAATTTCGAACCCTAAAATATTCTTACTCAGCTAATTAATTTAAATTATCCTTCCGTTGGACTTAATTGAACTACTTTTTAAGTTCTGGAGTCAATTTGTAATTTTCGAAGGGTATAATTACGTCCAATTATAAGTTTTGGGCCTAAAATCTAATTAAAATTAAAGTTAAGGGTCATTTAATAATCTTTCGGACCCAATTGCTCAGCCATAGTCACTTTAGGGGTCAATTTATAATTTTCCAGGGGTGTCTTTGTAGTGCGGCTAATAGTTCTGGGGTAAAAACAAAATGCGGCAAATTCTACAACGGTTTATGTGGATATTTACCAAAATGGCGTCGCTTCACCGTTTCTGAAACGCGGTCGTTTCAGCCAAAACGCATCTCTTGCGTGCGTTTTGGTCCGTCTCCTTCCTCCCGCTCTGGACTCGAGTTGCAGCCGCGAGCTCCAATGGCTGTCGGCAGGCACCCAATCGCTTCCTTTCTTCACGGCCGTTCCAAAGATGGCCTTATCTCCGTCGACCGCCGCGTAAATCGGCCGAAAAATGCTTCGAAAGTTTTTTGTTTGTTTCAGCCGGAACTCCCTTCTTCGGCAACAGGTCGGCGCAAATAATACCACCAATCTGCTCTACTCAATCCCAGGAATCGATTGATACAATTTATTTCAAGCTCTACGCTTGATTTTGGAAGATTATAATTTTCATTTTTGAGGTTCGGTTTTTCGAGTGTTTCTCTGCTAATTTCGAACAGTTTTCAATGATTTAGGTACCAAATTACTCAGCATTCAATTCCCTTCAATCCTCAGTTGAAATTTCGATCAAATCCTGACGGATTCGTGATGCTATGGTGAGCTTAGCAAGAAAATTTCATTTCAGTCCCTACGGTTCTTACTTCCTTTCGTTTGTACCCTTGAAAATTACATTTCAATCCTTCCTTCTTCTGCCTCACTTCTGTTTACTCCTCCATTTTCCTATTTAGCCCTTCTTGTCTTTATTTCCTTCAATTTAGTCTTAATTTAAATTAAATTTACATATTTTATTTATTAATTTACAATTTATTCAATTAATTATTTAACGCGTATCCCAGTATACACAGTAAATCCTACTAACCCGGGATTTCGGTTGTGACACGGAGCACGCCGGAAAATGCTTCGAAAGGAATTGGTGAATAGAAACATATAGGAACGCAATTTCTTTTTTCCACATTTCTGGTCACCTTGGCTACCATCTCTCCATCGTGTTACCACAATCGAGTTCGCCAGAGAATGGACTTCAAGTCGGCGTGGCGCGTCGGCCAGCCCGGCCGTCGGTGGCAGCGCTGGTGGCGTTGACGCCCACTGCCGGCCATTCCTCTCTCTTTTTTCTTCTTCTTCTTCTTCCATTTTTTCCGTCTCTAGTTTTCTTTCTTTTTATTTCCAATTCATTTTTTTCCTTTCTCTTTTACTTAATAATAATAATAATAATAATAATAATAATAATAAAGTAATAATAATAATAATAACAATAATAATAATTTTATTTTTGAATTAGTCCATTTTAATTGAGGGCCAATATTTAAAAATTTGGGTGTTACAATATTGCTAGATTCTGAGCAGCAAATTAGCTACGAAAATTGAGTAACTAATTCGTCGCTAATTAGCGACGGTGATATCCTTTGGTCGCAGAAAATAGCGATTGTTCTTTTTGAGACGGAATATGTTGCGTCGCTAATTGGTAGCAAATTAGTAGCAAATCAGCATCAGATAGCTATAAATTAGTTACAAATTCATCCTAGCTAATTTTAAATTTTTTTATAGTGTAATGGTAAACAGAAATCCACATCCTAATCAAATGGAGCCCAGCTCATCTTCTTTAACTATTTTCGTCAATAGGGGTGTTGACAACAAAAAGTTGAATTGATAATCTACCTAATCTATTTTCCCAATCTTCATCTGCACCAAACAAGACACTTGGAACAATCTTCTGATGGTTGAGACATATATCTGCAAAACCCCTGGAACAAGTCTTTTGAGTGCTTTTATCATAAAAACATTGTCCTCTGGAAGGTAAGAATGATTGCTCCTCACTTGTACCTTTTCTAGCATTTAATGTTTGCATGGTTTGCCTTTTTTTGTTTTGAACTATTCTAATTCTGTTATTGCATAAGGATATTGCTGATGTTCTACCAACAGGCATTAGAAGTACCGCGAAGTTGCACTTACCATGCTTATGGCTTATTTATCATACTTGTAAGCTGAGTCAGATTATTGTAGAAACAATACCTAATTACAATAGTTTGAGTATCTAATTTTAAACTGCTACTGTCTGCTAAATCAAGAAACTTAAAGATACAAAATCAGTAAGCTAAAAGCAAAATAACAAGATAACAAAAATTTAAAAATTTGAAGCCTAGCTACCTTCCTTTGTTGTATCTTATTGTAGGGGGAGAAACACTTGGCAGAGGCGACGGAGAAGTAGATGGAGCTACATTCGGAGCATCAGATGGAGAAACATCCTAAATCCTGGTTAGAAACACTTGGTAGAGGCGACGGAGAAGTAGATGGAGCTACATTCAGAGCATCAGATGGAGCAACATCCTGAATCCTGGTTTGGAGTTCACAAACACTATCAATTGTTTTTAGTACAGATGAATCCACAAATTTGTAGAATTTAGTTGTAAATCCACTTTGTCACTTCTAAATATCAAATTCAATTTCAAAAAAAAATTGATTAGGAATTCGTTTACAAATGAATTTTAAATTCCTGATTTATATGTTCAAAAAGTGGAGGTAAATTAATGAAAAAGTCTAGTTTTTAGTCGGATTTAGTCCGCCTTAACTTACCTGGCAGTCGTGGTTGGGCAGAAAATGATCTGGTAAATCGAGGAATCACAAGTGAACAAGCTGTTTGCCAAATCAATTAAAGCTAATTGCATCTGGGCATGCATTCTTAAAGATCCTGGAGTAGCTAGTTGGATGACAAGTAAAAGGTGTATTTTGTTGGCCTGGACAGCAGTACTGTGATTCTTGGAAAGCTTCACAAGCGCCCTTACAAGCAATGATTTCCCCTGACTTGCTTGTAACTTTAACCTCAGACGGACATGTGCTGTTCAAATCCAACACACTTACTCCCAGGTTGCTGCGACTTCCATTGCACCTAAAGGCAAGAACATAACAACCATAAGAAGAAACCACACACCATCAATTTGGGGCACCTTACAACATACATCCTTGCCAGAAGATTATTCATGGCTACAAGGTGGAGTTGTTTGCTGGTTGAACGACCCAGCTAAGTATACATTGGCCTTAAAAGAGTTGCACCGATCTTCATTCAAGCACTGATACGGCTACGGACAGAAGAGTGTGGTTAAGAATCGATGGTGCTCCCTTTATTGCATGGAATGAAAAATTCTTTACACGTATTGGTGGTCAATTCGGGCTTGTTATTAAGGTTGATGAAAACACTCCCCTTCAAATCATACATTACTCCCCACCCCTACCCCCAAATCACCTATAATTGAACCAACTCCTACTCTAACCCAGCCCACCTCCTCCTTAAACATTGCAACATCATCTTCTTCTTCCTCATCTTCTGATAGCTCTGAAGTGGAATCGAAATCAGAGAAAGAACTTGTAGTCTCCTCTATAGAAAAGACCTATATTGATCAAGGAAAAGGAATGAAGGTCAACAAAGGCAGGAAATTGTATCCTAATAGTATCTTAGGATCGGGTGTAATTTTATCAAGTCTTGGAGATTCTAGCCCTGATATTGAAAACCGAAACTTGGTTTTGTGGGATAAATTAGAGAGTAATAATATCTCCCCCTTGCAAGAGGAAATAAACGAGACTTGGAAGATGGGTTTAGGCATTGGTTTGTTCCAGGAGAAATTCAAACAGACTATCTTTAACAGAATCTAAGATTTAGTGGAGGCAGCTTAATCTCTACTACCTCCCCAGGTTTTTTCTTCCTACTATGCTATTATGTCGTTAAATTTCTTGCTTTGGAACATCAGAGGGGGGATTTCAAACCCAAATAAACAGAGGTTCATTCGTTCTTTAATTTCCATTCATGGTCTGAATTTTTTTGCCTTGGTTGAATAAAAAAAAGTAACAGTTGACAGGTTTTTGTTGAGAAATTTTTGGGGTCACATGGACTTTGATTACCTCTTTACTCCTTCAGTTGGTCTTTCGGGAGGTATTATTTTTTCCTGGAATAGTGTCCAATTCAATTGTTCTATTATTTCTCACTCATTCAGATGGCTTCTTTTGCACTTTTGGGGTCATGAGGTTGATGTTAATATTTTAGTTCTATATGCTCCAAATGATGGGGCAGAAAGAACTATATTGTGGTCTGAGCTCTTGCCTATTATTGCTTCTCTTGATAATGTCATTATATGTGGTGATTTTAATGAGGTGTTACACGAACATGAAAGATGTAATGGGAGTTTTAACTCTTCCATCCAGGAATTTCAATCATTTGTTAATAATTCTGA
>CATIWJ010168027.1:0-10127 GCA_949640765.1 Croton laevigatus | reverse complement strand
CAATAATTGCTCAAATCCACAAATGAGTAATAGGTTGCCCTACTTAAGGAGAACTTAGCTGTAACTTCTGCCATGAATTCTTTGGTCTGGACACCTTCTCTTATTTTTTGGTTAGCAAATGCAAGCAAGTGATTTCTACTTATTAATGACAAGACTTTATGTTTTTTTCTACTAACACATGGAGTTGCAGCATTTTCATCTTCCTGCTGATTCATTTTGTATGATGCTTTGTTATGTTTAAAACTTCATTTATAGTTGTACATGCATTAAAATCATCAAACATTTTTAAAAATTTTGTTTTTCAAATTTTTCATCATTTTTTCGAATTTGGAGGAAAAATAAGAGACTAATTTTGGGTGCTTTAGGCGCCACAATTTTCCCTCAAAACTTCTAACAGCTGCCTGAAAAATTTTAGGTAGCAACCAACAAAAATGGGCGCGTCAGAAATGATGACAAGGGACAGCTGCAGTACCCTCAAGGCTGATTGAATTTGTACTTTCTGCACGTGGCCACATTTTTTCTCCAAAATTTTATCTTCTCTCTCTTCATTATGGGGCCCAATATATGTTACTTTTAAGCTGGTCAGATTTTATTGTAGAATTTTGTGAATAAATAGTGCCAAGTCTCAATTATTTTAAAACGGAGGTATATATATAGAGAGAGAGAGAGAGTGAGAGAGAGAGAAAGGATAGTAGGGGAGAGAGTACTGAGACAAAGAAATAGCAAGAAAGATTGAAAACAGAAGGAAGAAAGGATTAGAGGGAACAGAGAAAGAGGGAGGCAGTACGCAGCAGAAGCAAAACCAATTCAGAATTGAGAATTTGATTTAATTAAATATAAAATCGGAATTTTTTAGAAAATAACCACTTTAAATCCAAACACCCATCATCATCCTCAGACATTGTCATTGGCAATCAGGGTCACCATTCAACTCTTAGAGGTCCGGTGAATAATTGGCAATTCAGAAACATTGAAAATGGTGGCCGAAAAACAAAAGGAGAACCGTTGGGTCGGCTGAAGCTTTTAACGGGAATATTATTGGTTCCGGTGGTGTGACGGCAAGTTTGAGACTGGAAATAGAGAGAGCCCATCGAGAGGAGAAGTCCGGTATAAAATTCATAAATTATCATGGCCGGAATTGGAAGTGGGGTGGCCAGAACTGCAAACGGGTCGGATAATTCGAATAGCTGCAGAATCGGGGGGAAGGAGACGACCAAAACGCGCCGCTGTGCTGCGTTTTTATGTCAAACTTTCTGTTTGGCCCTCTATTTGTCAAGTTGAACGCTATGGCCCCGGAACATATCTTCTGTTTGCAAAAGTGCCCCTGTAATATTTCATATAAGCTCCTAAACTTATTTATATATTACATTCAAGCCCTCCAGAACCAGAATAGTAAATTACATTAATTTGATTTAATATTGAATTTTAAATAGTTGGTGATATTGTTTGATTATGAGACAATCTTAATTAAGCTAATTATGTTCTAATATGGCCTGAACTAGTTAGAAATTCACATAGGAATAATTGTGTTGGTTTATAGAATTTGAGGATGGTTTGGTTATATTTAATATTTAGCCATTGAAATTGAATAATTGAATGAAATTGAATTTATTGTTAAATTGTTTAATTTCAAAAGTACTTGGCTATGGGTGATCGAAATGGGGAATGATTTCATTATTCTAGCATTTGATCTAGACACAAATATTCCCCGGAACAGAAACCTTCAAGAATTCTATAGGCATTTTTCTAAAATTAGAAGATTAGAAACATAATTATAAACCTGAAGAACTTGAGCAGCATATATATGAGCTGCTGCATCTTGCTCAGCATATCTATGGGCAACTATCTTTAATGTGCATAATATCTTTGTTGTTCTTCAATTAATTATAGTTAATTTTCTCCAATATCTCACGTTTCCAAATCTAAATTATACATATTGCAAATATATATAGACAATAAATTTCACATATTTACAAAAGACTTATTTGCAATGCTAAAATCTTGATCATTCACAGTTAGTTCCTCTCTTTTAAATGTGAGACTCAAGCAAATGTTAATTAAAAAAAAAAAACTAACAAATGGTGCTAATTTTGTTTGGCAAGCACACATTGTGGGAAAGACTGAAAAAAGGTACTATATTATAAAGCTATATGTATATATTTTTCAGAAAGCTATATGTATATAATTTTGGGTTCTTTCAAAGTGTATTTTTTCCCCAAAATTCTTCTAAATTGTATTTTGCTGTTGTTTAGTTTCATAATTAGAAGACTGTGATGACTGATTGAATGTCTCAGTACTGATGACTGCATTTGTGCGAGTCTGAATCTGTCTCTGCTCATGTTTTGTTTCATATGATTTTGAAAAGATTCAGAAGGTTTTTGAGGTTGCAATGATTTTAAGTTAATTCCTGACCGGAAATGGCGACGCCGGGTGAAGCATTTCAAACATGGGCTAGGCATATTATCCAATAGGTGGTGGGTGTGGTGAATAGACAATAGAAATGGGAGATTCATTTTCTATCGAAAAAAACACAAGAATCTTTGAGAAGAAGTGAGAAAGGAACAATTTTTCATCTTCCAAGGTTGAAATCAAATTCAGGAATCTCTTTAACAAAGCCATTTATTATATGAACATCAAACAAACTCCTTATTACATGAAGTCAAATATTTCAGAGTCATTGAAACTAATCATTAAGCCAAAAGGCATTTTAAAACAGCAGGAAGTCTAAATTTGAAAAAAACAGCAGGAAATATGTACCAAAACCATGCTTTTCGCCATCGAGAATCTTTCCACAGAACTGCAACCATTGTCAATAATACCATGAAATAACCAATTAAATAGGAAATCTTCCATATCTTCTTGTTCTTCATTAATTGAATCTCCTGGCATCAAAGCTGGTGGTAACGCTGCAATGCCAGCTCTTGGTAATGACGATCCACAAAGAAAAGGATTTCCCTCATAACTACTCTGTGAAATGTACCAAAGAAAGGGATCAAGTTATTGTAGGAAAGATCCAAACTCTTGCCTATCCATATTTCCATTCAAATGGCAAAGCTGGTTTGGAATTTCACCTTCAAGATTGTTATGACCAAGAGAAAGATGAGTTAAATACGAAAGCCTCTTGCCTACCCATATTTCCATTCAACAAATTATGTCTAAGAGCTGATATTTGCTAAACACCATGGCAATGCACCAGTGAAATTATTTTTGTTCATATCAAGTATTTGAAGTTGCTTCAACTGGCATATTCCTGCAATTTATTTATGATTATAAGAGCTTTTATTTATGAAAGAAAGAAAGAAAGAAAAATGAAGTCTCTGTCTCTCACTTGCCATAAAGCTTTAAGAGAATGTATCTTTGAAATTACTTGCAAGGCGTCATTGCTAATTGTCGAATAATCCAAATTCCAAGTTCTTGAAATTTGTCAATCCTACAACAATAACAATAAACTAAAATTTTTAACATAATAATATATATTAATTAAAATAAGATACTATTATTGACATATGGACTACTAAATTAAGATACTATTAACATAATAACCTTGTATTGGTACTTTGTCTTTGGTAAAGCAAGGTTTCTCTCAAAGAACATTGATCAAGGTATAATTCTACCAAATTGCTCAAATAATGCCACCCTATTTGAAAACAATAGCAAATGTTTTAAGATTGAGTATAAAATATGTATAGTAGTTTAGCCATAATTAGTATTAAGACTAATTAATTTACCATGTGCAACATTTTTTCCTTAGAAACCATTGTCTTTGAGAGATTGTAATAGCAAATTGCTTAATTTGCTCAGCATCTAAAACTGATATCAGAAATACGCAAATTGAAAGCTTAATTATTCACACGAAATAATCATATTTAATAAACTTAAGCAATACCTCTTGAAGCTTGAAATTTCAATATTTCATTTCCGCTTAAATCTAAGATTGAAAAGAGGCCAAAAATCATGACGAAGGGATTAGCAGCAGAAGATGGTTACCTGAATCACATCTGTATCCAAGTTAGACACTTTAAATCTCGACATGTTATATAAATCAATTATGAAAACTCATCTCCTTCATATAATTATGGGGAAAAAGGCTACCTGTTCAACCAAAACTCCATCCTAATAGAAATGCACCAAGAAGTGCCAAAAGCAGTTTGCTCTCACCTTAATTCAGACATTATTGAACAATCCTTTCAGGCATATGATATGAGATGGTGCTGAGCAACCTAAAACATCAAAGTCCAAAACAAAATCAAAATTCCAGCTTTTCTTGTTCAAAATTCCAGCTTTTCTTGTTCCCCATTACTGCCTCAAAACTATCAGGAATCTAAACCAAGCCAGCATAAGAATTTGACTCAGCAAATAATGATTTATCCAAAATTCAAGAGTGAAGAATATTCTTTGAGAACCAGTAATTAATCACTACCACGGCAGCAGCTGCATTGCATTTGGAGAAGTATTATAAGAATTATCCATGTGTGTTTAGCCATAAATTAAAGCAACATTTAAAATTTTCTTACAATTAGAGCAAGAGAATGAGAGAAATATCTGTTTTCGCAAAAGAAAACAAAAACTGACCCTTGGATGCATTTGTTCTTCAATAGAAGATCACAAATTCCCGATTCATCCTTTCAAGAAAGCTGCCACCAGGAATTCATACATTCTTTACTGAAATTTCCTTTTCTTTCCCTTGTAGTTCGAAAAGCCTGAGGAGCAGATATTGAAATGCTTTAAAATTTTCTTCATGATAAATTTGAATCAAAAATTTCAACAGTAAAGATTAACGAAACAGAGAGTTCTGCAACTTACCAGATTAACAATGTGATTTTGATATCAAGACAACTCCTTGTCAAGATCCTTTCCAGCCTAGCATTCTTGAAGAACAATTTCATCGATCTGGTTCTTCTTTAATTTAACATCTTCATATAGGTCCATTCTTTGAGAGCCAAAACTTGGCAAAATTCTGGCAACTATAGAAAGGATGAGAAAGGTGCAAACTCTATTAAAAAATAGAGTGCATAATTGTACGAAAGTGTGCAAATTGAAGGAAATAGATGTACCTGAATAAGAATTTGACGAATTTCTCAAATCAAGCCCTGTAGTGGCCATCCTTTTGAATCCATTTTCCATCTACCCAAATATCAGGTATGTGCTCAATCTTGGTCCAATCAGTGCCAGAGTTGTTGCTACATCTTTCTATCAGACGAGGACAGTCTCTCAAAACAAGGACTTTTAATCCATTGGGATTTGCCATCCACTCCGGTAAAGATATCAGATTAGGACAACTTATAATATCAAGTTTCCTGAGAGTAGGAACACGTTGAAGCCCCTTTGGAAGGGATGCCAATTTTTTCATATTTTTAAATTGAATCCCTTCAAGGCTTCTAAGACAGTTCCAGTGAAATCCGCCTTCGTTCTCTTCATCTGAAAAATCCAGGTCTTTACAATCCCTTACGATGAGAACCTTAAGGGAGGTTAGATGTTGTATGGCAGAGGGCATAGTTGTCATGCCTGGGCAATCAACAATGACTAGTTGCAGGAGAGAAGTGAGGTTCTGCATCAACTCCTCTGGCAAAGATTCCATACCCTCTATTTGGTGGAGAAACAAGGTTTTCAATTGAGAAACTGAAGGAGGAGGAGGAGAGGATATTGGTTGCAATACTGAAATCTTCATCACCACTATTTGTTCCACTGAACTCGCATTTGTATTTACAAACCTCAATGTTTCAACAGAGGGAATGGATGGCATAGAAATTAGGTTAGGGCAGGATCTGATATCCAAATAATTAAGGCAGTTAAATTGAAGCGATTGAGGATTCGTCCACCCCTTGAGATTAGGGCAATTTTCAAGCCAGAGTTTTTCTAGGGAAGGAAAGAACAATGCTGATCTTGAAATTCTGTTCACATTCTCTATGTACTCCAAATCTGTCAAATTCTTAATCCACAAACGTTTAAAGGTGCTCATCTAAAGGTGGGAAAAGGGGGCAGTGGTTGCAGTTACTAATATTAAGATGCTCCAAATTAGAGAGGGCAGAAACCCAATTTGGAAAATTCAATTTTCCACACCCAAACACGACCAACCATTTTAGATTTTTGTGAGGCCGCAGCTCCTCTAATGATATTTCTTCTTTATCATCCTGTGGATCGCAATCATTGACATCACCAAATTTCCATGCTAATTCCAAGTACTCAAGGTGTTGCTTCTCCTTCATATTGGCTGCCTCAAATTCAGATTTTGCATTTTTCACATATTGCAAATTGTAGATTCGCAGTTCTACCCTCAAATTGTTCAAATCGCGCAGTTCGTCCAGTCCACCATTTTTTATATCTTTTGACACCACAAACATTTGCAATGTTTGAAGGGAAGTTAGTTGACCAAGCCCACGTGGCATATGAGTCAAACTAACACATCCCCCGTTGTAAAGATGCCTGAGGTTTATCAACTTTTTCATATTTTTCGGCAGCTGCTTCAGTCTTTTACAATTTCTTAGACTCAAAGTTTGTAGATTTTGGAGTTCAGTAATGGAATTTGGAAGGTACTCAATGGCTTCATTTCCACCAACTTCCAGATACCTTAAGCGCTTCAACGTAGCAAATGAAGGTGGAACTCTCTCGATTACAAAATCACGCAAACCCAACACCCTTAAACTTCTTAAACTAGAAAAAATTATTTCCAATTGTGCTTCTTTAATTTCATTATTCACTGGGCCATTGAATAAAACTAATGTCCGCACCTTCCTAGAATCATGTAAGACTCGCTCCAATTGCTCCCATGGAAGAGTATCTGAATCAATGGATAGATGCAGAGTTATTTTTTTCTCGTTATCACACTCTGCATTTGAACTTAATAAACAAATCTCATTTCTAGCTACTTCCTTAGCAAGATCACACATAAAATCATGCATTTTACAAAATCTGATATTACCGAATGTATCTTCTTCTACTTCTTGAAAGAAAGACCTCCAAAGAAGATCCTTAAAATATTGTAAACCTACATCTTCAAGATTTTGATGCGCAGCTCTAACATACCCATGTGCTACCCATTGACCCACCAATGCTTTCACAGAAATTGTTGTGCCTTTTGGGTATAAACTACAATAGGCAAAGCAACATTTTAAATGCGAGGGCAGATGATTATAACTTAACATCAAAGTTGGTAAAATACTACCAGCCTCCATAACTACGTTTGCAAGTTCACTATCTCTAAAGGTTCTCCACTCAAATATTGTTTTTTTCAAATACAATACCCTACCTATCGCCCTCAAAGCTAAGGGAACTCCACCACAAATTGCAACAATCTCCTTTCCAATTTGCTCATGCTCCAGACTCTCCACCTCCCCTTGTTTGAAGGCCATTGTTTTGAACAAAGACCATGAGTCTGCATCACTTAGACCTTGCAATTCATACACTCTCTCTGATCTAATCCCCTCAGCAACATTTTTAAGACGTGTGGTCACTATTATTCTGCTTCCACTTCCCCCTCGCCCGCCAATCAATAGATCTCTAAAGCTAAACCATTTTTCATAGTCCTCATTCCAAACATCATCCAACACAAGCAAGTATCTTTTGCCATTAATTTTTTTGTGGAGAAGATTTTTCAAGGCATCCAATCCATTGTTTCCTCCTGGTTTCACACCATCAACGGATTCTAGAATCTTTTCAACTATTACTTTAATCTTAAAATCATTTGTAATGGAAACCCATATCTTCAGCTCAAAATGTGACTTCACTTTCTCATCATTGACAACTAATTGTGCTAGTGTTGTCTTTCCTAACCCTCCTAGACCGACGACAGAAATAATTGGTACATTTTCATCACAGTGGGAAGACAAAAGAAATTCTATAATGGCCTCCTTATCATCTCCTCTACCAATGACTATTTGAGGCAAAGAAGAATGGGCTTCTCTTTCCTGATAGTCAACCATCATCTCCCTTTTGTCAGAACGCTCAAGATCTAAGAACAACTTCCTATTTTCGACAATCTTATCTAACTTGCTTCTAATATCCTTAATCTGATGAGCCATTTGAACACTAAAAAGTAATTGGTTTGAGCCCGAAAAGAACAAACGTACCTCCTCAACTAATTTATTACCAGCCATTACCTTCTTTTCCAATTCCCTTGTGGACAACTCATCCAACAAGTCTTCTGCATCGTAAAGTACTCGTTTGAGTGAATCAACCAAGAATTGGACTTGATTATTCTTGAAGTACTGCTCCTCGGCATCAAGAAGCACAGCTCGAATAGCTTCAACTGTGTTCTTGAGATTGTCAAGCTCATCTTTGACACCCCACCACAGCTTGGCTTCATTGAGGAGCGGGGAAGCCAGCAATGGAATGAGGTGTTCTACAATTGTCGACAGCATCAGCCATTGCTTGTTCGAGTTAAAGGCCTGATGGTAAGGTAAAGGTTAGGAAGTGTCTAAGCTGAATAAAAAGAGAAACAATATAATGCAACATTAGAAATGATAGCCTGATGTTAAACAGAATTATATTATTGCTTAAAATGCCTCAATTATTGGTCCTTGAATTTTATTATTGGATTCACTTCACATATTCAAAATCCGAATAATATAATATAGGGAAAAATATAAATTTATCATTATTGTGAGAAGGGATTTTATTTTATTTACTTTAATAATTATGATGAGTTATTCTTCATTTTAATTTCTGAATAAATTCCTTATTTAATAAATGATTAATTAATTTAACTAATTGAGTTAGTGTGTATAGTTTTTATTAAGGTTGAATTCTTTGTTTAATATTCAGCACTAATGTGTATTCATTCAGTAGCTTGAATTCTTTGTTTCATATATTTATAATGAGCACAATTATGTTAAAAAAAAAAAGAAAAGAAATGAGCACAATTGTGTAGATTTAAACACCATCATGTGATTAAACAGAATGGAAGTTTCAACATTTGAGAATAATTCATTCCAACCAAAACAATTGCTCTGATTTTTCTGCAATCAAATTGTTCTTTTGACTTCCCTTAGAAATTTGGAACAGAACAGTTGGTTCTAAAATCAAAAAACGCATTCAAGAACTAACCTGATGCAGCATATACATATGAGTTTAAGCAGCCGTAGCTGGACATTGAAAACCCTGGCACGAGCTGCCACCAGGAAAATTGATGGATTTTTCTTTCCCTTTTTATTCGCATTTTGAAGAACTTAAGGACCAGATTGAGCAAAAACAAAAATTGTTATGAAAAATTCTTTAAATCTAAATTAATTCATGCTCTTGCTATTCCAATCAGATGTACAGTGTGAGCAAGTGTCATTGATATTTATATTATTATTTTTTAGGTAGATATTTATATTATGGGTTTATTATAAGATATTACATTAATATATTAAAAAAACATTTTTTTTTTTTACGTATATATCTTATTCTACTTGGGGGATACGGGGAAGGGGATTGACAAGCCTCGAACCCGGGACCTCAGGTCCTAGGAAAGTGCGATTCATCATCTGGAACGTAAAAACAGTGAGTCGATTGAAGATTATTTGTATCGAGCTAAGTCTCTTTATAATCAGCTCCGTGCACTTCA
Organism: Croton laevigatus; assembly: GCA_949640765.1. Taxonomy (NCBI): domain Eukaryota; kingdom Viridiplantae; phylum Streptophyta; class Magnoliopsida; order Malpighiales; family Euphorbiaceae; genus Croton; species Croton laevigatus. The sequence goes on along the minus strand of CATIWJ010168027.1, from coordinate 583 downwards.
TAGTTCTGTTTCTGATGACGATTTCATTGGTGCTATTCTTGATGGACTTGGATCCGATTATCGTCCTTTTACCAAGTCGATTGAAGCTCGGCTACAGCCTGTTTCGTTTGATGAACTTCGAGGTTTGTTGCTTTCTGAGGAACAACAGCTGCGCAAACAGGAATCTGCTACTGCTGTGTCACCTGTTACTGCATTTTATAGTAACAGGGAATTTTCTTCTGTCAATCGTGGTGGAGCTCGTGGTAGAGGAGGACGAAATAGTCGTGGTAGGGGTGGCCACTCCTCTGGTAATATACGGTCTTATAGTGATGGACGTTCTTATGAATCTGCTAATTTTGAGTAGAGTATGCGATCTAGTGGTTCATCTGGTGTGATTATTTGTTACAACTGTAATGGCACTGGACACATGTCTCGACAGTGCCCGAGTCCACGGAAAAATAGCACAAGCTCATCATACTGCTTCAAATTCGGCACAGCCTTGGATTGTAGATTCTGGAGCCACGCATCATCTTACAGGAGCTCTCAATAATCTATCTCTTGAAGCTGAATACAGTGGTCCGGATGAAGTCACTGTGAGCAATGG
>CATIWJ010168013.1:0-14729 GCA_949640765.1 Croton laevigatus | reverse complement strand
CCGATAAATAATAGTTCATCCTCACCAAACTGTACACGAACAAATTAGCTACCTAATTCAATTTGAATGGGCAATATCAATCAGTGCGCGATTAGGTCATCCGGCTAAAGTTTATGAAGCTGAAAAACAACAAAATATGGATATCAAAATCCATTTTCACTAATCGAAGAGCCAAAAGAGCTTATAATTTCATACGTAAGAAAAGAATTAGAGATGAAGAACGAACCGAATAAAGGAAAATTGAATCAGAGTAGTTACGTCTTCTAGGGTTTGTTCTTTCCTCCACTGCAAACGTTTGGGAAATGAAACTTCTCAGTAATTGTTGCGTAGTGCGGTAGCGTGGAAATTCCTGCGTATTAGATACTTAGGCTAATATAGTTCAATTTGGTCCCTCAACTTAACTTTAATGTTTACAATGGTACAAAATAACATTTTATTTTTAAATTACACCTTTAACTTAACAAATTGGTTCAGTGTGACTAGAAAGAGCTGAGCTGAGCCAAGTACTTTAACTATCGTGTCAAGTTCAAGCTTTGGTCATTTAGTTCTAGAGTAAGCTTGAAAAATGTTTTCAAACAAAATCTCAAATAGTTCATAACAAAAAATTTGTTAAAAGTATTATAGTGAAATGAAGGCCATCCTTAAATAAAATAGTTTTTCCTGGGATGAAACACAGCTAATGATTGTAGCTGAAAATGATGTTTTGGGATGCTTATATTAAGGTATGAAGCTACAAAATTAATTTCCTTAAAAATATTTTTCATTTCTGTTTTCTTTCTTTTCTTGAAACAACACTCCTAATCACTATGCAAGTAAATCCACAAGCGCGAGCATATAGAAAAGAAGATTTTGCCAAATTACAGTGATTTGGTCCTTTTATTTGGTGATGCAACTGAAAATAGAGCTGAGACTAATTTACATAAGGAAAAGGATGGGGAGGTTGACAAGTGTGGAGTTAAAACTGGTAAATTTCAACCTTCCTCTTATCAAGACTAATTTGTATCTGAATTATCACATGAATTTATTCTGCTTTAATGTTAGTATTGCCCATAAGCATAACTAAAACTCACTGCAAGATAAAAGTAAAGCCTCAACTAGTTTCATGCCTTCTTTTTGTCATATGCCATCCGAGTGGTCAGTTTCTTTGTTGCATCTCGGAACTTTACTACTCAATTGAGAATTTCACAAGTCCTTTTGACATGCTCATTTCTTTCTGTGACATAAATGCATTTAGGATGCTATAAAATTTGGTGCTGTTGTGGGTTTGTATCAAATATCATGTAATTGGTAACAAGAGTCATGTTCAAGACTCCAGAAATATTTGACGATTGAAAATGTCTTGAAAGGTTTTCATTGCTTGCATGCAGGAGAAGGGAAGAAGGGTACTCAAGTTCTCACCAGTAGTGATCGTACCAGAACATACTGGACGCCTCCAATGGATCGTCATCTTATTGATTTGTTATTAGACCAGGTGCATAAAGGAAATAAACTGGGCCAGAAATTCATATGCCAGGCTTGGATGGACATGGTTGCATTATTTAACGTCAAATTCCAATCTTTCCATGACAAAGATGAATTGAAAAATCGGTACAAACATCCGAGAAGGATGTACAATGAGATCAAAATTCTTCTCGGGAAGAGTGGTTTCTCATGGGATGAAACGCGAGAGATGAAAACTGTGCCAAGCTATCAGAAATTGTGTGTTATATTTGGACAAGAAAATTTCGATGGAAGATATAGCCGATTGGCTCAATTTGTGGAACCTAATGGTGAAACACTTGATTTAGTGATCGGTAAACAAAACTTCTGGCTCTGAATTTGACTTGTTGTATTTATATACTAAATGGCCCAACTTATACCCGAGATCGTGAATTATATACATTATCTGAATTCTGTCGCTTCTTAAATTGAGTTGGTACCCTCCCTCGAAAATTAGCTAGAGATAATCGTTTATGTCAATCGTGTAATTTGTTAAAATGAAGAATTCAGTTTGTGTAGTTTCTTTAATATAATCTATAGCGAAGGCACTAAACTTATATGTTCTGGGAGATGAAAGATCTTTTTCGCCCCCTCAAATTTTCCTTTCCGAAATGCCATTGATTAACTTTCATGAATCTAGCATGGATCCTTTGACAATAGATTGGGAACCAGCTCGGGATCGTTATCTTATTGATCTAATGTTAGAGCAGATGAACAGAGGGAATAAGATTAATCATCCAGTTAATGAACTAGCCTGGACACATATGGTTGAATCATTTAATGAAAATTTTGGACTTGTATCTGATAGATATATTTTAGAAAACCGGTATTTAAAGATGATGAAAGAGTGTGACAACATTAGCAATCTTCTCAGTCATGGCAGTTTGACATGGGATCCAAGTAAACAAATGTTAACTGCTGATGATGCAACCTGGGAAGCTTATATTCAGGTAAGAAGTTCATTCTGTTCATAACTTAGTTCATGTGTCGGGGACCCCTCGAAATTTCTTTTAAAGATATGGTCTCTATGTTTTGCGAATTTTTTTTTTTTTTTGCTTAACCCTTAAATTAGTGAATCCTAATGTATAAATTGTTTACTTTCAATGTTAGTTCAATCAATCATGGTTGTCTTATATGGAAATCTACAGGAAAATCCAGATGCTTATGTGTTCAGAGATAAAGTCTTCGAGAATTATGCCAATATATGTCAAATTCGCAAACTGAAAATGACACCCAAGAAGCTCTAATGGATGGATCACCTCGAGACGGACATGCCCCCACCGAGGACATTGAAATGTCTGATAAACAGAGAAAGCGCTCTGCAGCAACTCCATCAAACCAGGAAAATGCTAACAAGGTAAAGAAAACTTGCGAAGCTATGCGTAGATCTTTTGATGAAATGGGTGATGCATTTACAACATCAGTTAGAAGGAAAGAAAGAACAATGGAACAATTGAAAATGCTACTGATGCTCTTCAAGCTATACCAGACATGAATGAAGAACTTCTGTTGGATGCTTGTGATCTTTTAGAAGATGATAAGATGGCAAAAACATTTTTGGCACCGGATGCAACACTCCGAAAGAAATGGTTACCAAGAAAACTTCGTCCGTAAGAGATTCTCATTTTATTTTCGCTCCTGCGATTTTGAAGACATAATAGAAAGCTCTGAGCTCCATAAATTCTCATTCTCAGTTGTAAATGTGTGTGTGGATAGATTTTAGTTGACCAGTATGATGAACATTTCCTCCGCCAGTTTTGTAGTGATTCTCGAGGGCAGATTCCCATGTGGATAGAAAGAACATTTGAGTAAAGACAAACCATTCAAGGAGCGATAATGGTGTGTATCACCAGATGTAACTACTGCTAATGTATAAAAAGAGGTTCTAAGATAACTTTCAGGATTATTTTGTACAATTACAAAATAGTTCAAGAGGTTATCATCTTCAACCTCTAGACAGAACACATGACACCACCTCCAATATAGTTCCAGCAGAGCAAAACTGAACAAACTGATGAAACCAGAAATATTCAGCTCTGGTAAATTATAACCAGCAAGAGGGATGCATACCGATCGAAAGCCAAAAAGAGAGATTAATTGCATGAGGAAAATTATACATGCAGATTGTACTAGTACTTTGCTGAAACACAACCAAGAGGTTTTAATATTAATAAGAACAAAATCAAATTACATCTAACTACAATAAGGTTTAACAAAGATGTGTTTCCTCTTCTTGGGTTCTCATCAGGAAGGCGCAAATGTTGCCTTTTTCACTTTGTTTATGTAAAGATTTACCATGGCACAGAGTTGCAATTCAATTCAAGTTCATCTAAGATATCCCACCTGAATACTCCGCGAAATGTTGCACCCAAGGATGTCCATATTCTGTCAATTCAATCCAGCCGAGGTATTCTATATTGTCGAATCATGTGAAATTGTCACGCTCACTTTACCCGCTCTCTGCTTCCACTCTTTTCAAGGCGATCCCTGTCCCACCTTTCGCTTTCCAGATCATGAGCTTTATCTCTATCCATGTGCCTTTCCCTGTCCATGTCTGAATCATTTTCCCTCTCCCTGTCCCTGGTTGATGTTTAGCGTTGGGGACTCTGGCTGCAGTGTCGCGTTCTTGAAGATTCCCGGTTATCATCCTTTTTATCCCTCTTCTCTGAGGATGCGCTCCCTGCAGTTCCATGTTAAAGGAGATTAATTTAATGTACATAAATATACTAACTCATATTATGTCAAATTAGGCAGGAATCGACTAAGTTTCCAAAATGATGACTTACTACTGTTCCCAGTGTTGTCTTGAGAACAATCCAGCAATCCATATTCTGATTGTAGCCGTTTCCGATGGATTGCAACTTTTCTTTCAATTTCCTCAGCACTTTTTATTCCTCGTTCTTCTAGGGATTCACCATATTCTATCAAAGAAACCTCTAAACGTCTCAACTTTTGTCTGAGATATCATGAGCAAAATCAGTAAATCGAGCACAGATTATATCTGACATGGGGTTGAACAGAGAAAAAAATGCAATAACATGGAGGCCATTTTAAAATTGGAGGGACCAAACCCAAACTTTAAAAAAAAAAAAAGGACGACAAATTTCACAACCTGCAATGAAAACAAAACATAGGCCTGCAAGTGCTTTGTGACGAAAAAACAAAGAATAACCTATGCCAGCAAATGTGCAGTGTCCAGTGAAAAAGGAAAATTGCAACATGCAACCATAGTTGCTTCTTTAAGTATGATACCTTTGCTCCTTGTTCATCCTGCTGTCAGGTTGCATGGGAATGCTTGCTTCTGTAGCGAAGCCTTACCTACTTCACCAGCATTTTCACTTCCAGATGATGAACAGCTCAACCCCAAACCTCTAGAACTTTTCTTATGTTCATCATCACCGCCCTCATCATCTCGAGCCCATTTAGAGTTTGGCAAAACGGGTTCATTTTCCTCTTTGTGAATGCTTTTAGTTCAGGTTGGGGAATTGGGAGGGTTGGTGATAAAGAAGCAGACCCTCTGCCTCGAGGCTGTCTCATCATCCCCATAAATATTCCATCCTGGGAAGCCCACAGGCTCTGATTCAACATTTGTTTCTCTGCGCCTACTTGATAATTTAGAACTTGATGAATTCGGAGGAAACTGCAAGTCATCATCCAACTCATATGTACTCTGCTTTTCTGCCTCTTCAAAGCTAAGTAGTCATGCAACCATCATTTCTCTGCCACCCACAAGAGACAATCCATTGTGTCTGCATCATCTTCCAGCTCAGAAAGGGGAGACTCATTAGCTCCTTTGCCCATTGCCAATGCAGCATCTTGGTTGCCTTTTGCCCCATCACTTGTATCTTCTGAGCTAGTCTTTTTTCCAATTTCAGATGCATCGCCACATATAGAATGAAATGGTGTAACTCCAGAAGTACTAGATCGTAGAAAAGTAGCCCGTCATCAATTCACATATGCATCCGAAAAAAGAAACCAGTCTGCCCATACTTGCAATACTTTTAGGACCCGTTCCTGTTAATACCCAGAGAGGAGGGCCACATTGGAGACAAACCAATGAAAAGGGGAATCGAAAGTTGAACTGAGAAAATATAAACAGCTTACCTTGAGAGCCTCAGCAGTAATCCTTCCAGTTATGCTACGATACAAATCATTGAAGCTCTCCATTATGTCAGGCAGTGTGGCTTCAAATTTGGTACGGTATGCAGAAGCATTTTTGACAGGAAGCACTGCTATTATGAAGAATGTCAGAAACAAGCATGAGTCTTGCAACTTTAGTAGGAATAGGAGTTTCTTTCAGAGTCAGAGAGACTGTCAGAACTTCAACTATCTGCAACCAAAAATCCAAAATGAATGAGAAACACAAGTACTTCCATTTAACCAGAGAAATAAATTGTAGAAAATGAAACAGTTTTAATCAGTAAGGAAAAAAATAAACAATTTCTTTTTTGAGAAGACTGCATCAGAAATAGCACATAAAGAGAACAATAAATACTCAATTCCATAAGGTGTATAAAAAATACCCTGTTTGATTCACAACAGAGTATACACAGTATGAGGATTGAGAAGGAAGGATCCTTCATAGCTGAAAACTAGATCTCCCTATACTATACCAGAGTTAAGAGTGCTCCTCATAAAATAGAAAACCAGCAACAATTTCACTAATTGAGGCAAAAAATGTGACTAATGACGAAGAAATAACACTGATCGTAGCTACAGCATTGCAAAGAAAAAGATTGAAAACACAACATAATAAGAACGAACTAACAAAGGACGTAAAAGTATACCATCCATGGCTTGATTTATGGAATCATAATCCATGAAAGTTCTAGTAGCTTTATTTTGAGAAGACTGCATCAGAATTATGGTGTGCCTATTAGCCTACATGGAATACAGAACAACTTGTCAGAATCCTACAAAAGTAACATGAAAGTATGGACTAATTAATGATAATTTGTACTCTTTCGCACATAAATAAAAGGTCTGATGGAAAAAATTCAAAGCAATGCATCTCATGGAATAATAGAGTACGCGATGGATTTGGAAATTGAATTACCATTGCAGCACGGTTCAATTTGATCGCTTGAAGAGGAAAAGCGAGAATGCATACTTTTCTTTGCTTGACTTCTACCTGCAGACACAAAAGAGTGACTGCAATGAAAACTGGAGGAGGGATTTCAATTTAAATAAACAATTAAAACAAAATAAATAGCTACTGACAAGTTCAAATATTTACAAATATTCTGGCAAAAATGAAAATTCAGAAAATACATTAAAACGCAAAATTCAAACAAATGTGTAAAGCATCTAACAATTCCGATAAATAATAGTCGTCAAAATGTACATGAACACAATTAGCTATCTAATTCAATTTGAATGGCCAATATCAATCAGTACGCAATTAGGTCATCGAGCTAAAATTTAAGAAGCTAAAAAACAACAAAATATGGAAATCAAAATCCATTTTCACTAATCGAAGAGCCAAAAGAGCTTATAATTTCATATGTAAGAAAAGAATTAGAGACGAAGAACGAACCGAATAAAGGAAAATTGAATCAGAGTAGTTACGTCTTCTAGGGTTTGTTCTTTCCTCAACTGCAAAAACGAACGTTTGGGAAAGGAAACTTTTCTTAACTGTTGCGTAGTGCCGTAGTGCGACTTATTTTCCTTCTGTAATACAACACATAATTGTAAATTTCCCTTGGTTTTGCCTGAGCGTAAAAGATTCCCTCTCTTCTGTCACTAAAAAGCATTTTAAAAAAAATGTAAAATAACCACAATTAAAATAGTTAATTTTGTTGAACATTACCAACTACTATAAAATTAACTAACAATTAAAACAAGAAGAAGAATTAATGTTTTATGAATAAATATTGTTACAGAAAAAGATTTGTTGTTAAAATAGAATCCAACTCCAACTCCAATATTTGTTGTTAAATTAAAAATAAATCCCATAATAAAAAATGGAAATTGCCATTCTAATTTTTTTTTTTTTTTTGCCTTTAGTTACCCTAAAATTTGAACCAGAACCTTTTAGTATTTGGTGACTTACCTCACCACCAGGCCAACTCCTTGAGTTAGAAATTGTCATTCTAATTCCAAAACAAACCATTCATCATACTATAAAATATTTATTCATACAAAAAAAGAGACAGGTGAACCATTGGCATGTCCCAATCTCATCAACCGTAAAAAATGCTCCAACTATATTTTGAACTTTGAAATCCTTCGTCTCCTCTCCTCTCCTAAAACAGAGAGTTTTGCTTTATTCTTCTTCTTTGATCTCTCGTTTAGATTCTGAAGTAATATTTACCATATTAATCAAAACTTAATAATAATAATGTTATTCAATTTTAAGCAAATCAAAATAATTAAACCAATAATGTTAGAAAATGCAATATGGCATAAAAAAAAAGTAATGAAATAATGTAATTTAAGAACATAAAATCAATCACGTAGAAATTGTTTAACAAAATGGCAAAGAAAAGAAGAAAAAGATAAACAAAGGAGTGTTGTTATTTGTATCCAAGATGATACACATCATCTCTTCTATATTAAATAATTGTCTGTCAACATTTCCAACACATAATATCTGCCAATTGCAAAAGAAGCAAATTTGAAGATAGAAAAGGCACAAAATAAATGCAGAATTTTTCAAAAATATATAATACTTTTAAATGGCTACTTTTCTTTATGCACATCTAAGCAATTAATTCTGTATAACTTTTACAAAAGACTAAAGTAAACTTACCTAAATATCATTACATTAATTGTTTGGTAGCTTTAAGGCAGATTTAAAAATAAAGTAATTAAATTTTCAAGGCATATTAAATAAGGGTAGTATATGAAAAACTATTACTTGTCATAAAATAGGCCACTTAAAATGAAAAAATAAAAATGGAGAAAAAGCCACTTAAAATGGAATGGAGGGGGTAATAATTAATAAAGGTGGAAGAATATACTTACACCCTTCTGTTAATAGATGCTATGGTTGCATTTATGCTTCCCTTCAAGAGGCTGATGTTCCCGTTTAAGTTTCTTCAACTGTGTAGCTTCTTCCTGGAGTTTCTTGAGATGGGCATCACTTTTAAAAGCATAGCTCATGTGTCGCTTGATGGGAGCAATAAGGTAGTTTTGGATAGGTTCTTTAATGATTTCAGTGAAAATGCTAAAAATGGAATCCATCACTAATGCAAGAGCAAGAAAAGGTTAATGTTTTTTGAAATTGGTTGCAGACTTAGTAAATGGTGTGAGCAAAGGAAAGGATTTAAAAATCAAAACAAAAAGAAATGGATGCTAGAAAGGAACTCCATTGAGTGCTAACAGACAGAAAAATTCAATGGAAATGAAAAGAAAAGGAGATGAAAATGAAGAGGAAAAGAAATGGTAGTAAAGGAAACTGAAGAGAAAGAAGTGAATTATTGCAAAGAAAGAAATGGGATGAGAAAAAGGAGAGAAAGATAGAAACCAACAAAAAGAAAGATCTGAAAATAAAAAGGAGCTGAAAATGAAGAGGAAAAGAAATGGTAGTAACTGAAGAGAAAGAACTGAATTATTGAAAAGAAAGAAATGGGATGAGAAAAAGAAGAGAAAGATTCAAACCAACAAAAATTATTGGTACCATTTGCATTTATCAGATGGGAAAGGAATGGGACCAAAGCCATTAATTGGCAAGACATTACAGTACTAAATCACATGTTCCATTTGAACCATATATAACAAATATATTTAGGGACAATGAATTAAAGTTTTCTTCAAAAAAAAAAAAAAAATTGTTGAATTTCAAATTTTTATAAATATTATTATCTGAAAAAATAATTATTTCAAAGTTATTAATAATAAAGTAAGATGAACCACTTTTAAATATTTTTGTCTGAAATTTTTAAACAAAATTAAATCAGTTAAAGAGTTAAGAAAATTAATTATTGTACAAATAACTCGAGAATTTTCAACATTTTTCACATTGGTCCTTCTTATTAATTTATTAACATTTTTTAGTTAGGTTATTATTTTTTTGTCTTAATCTATTTTATTATTAGTCTATCATATATTTTTGTAATTATAAGAAATTAATTTATCAAAATTATTATAATATTTTCATTTGTAATATCAAAAAATAATGTGTTTTGTGTCAATTATAAATTGTATTGATAATGAATTATTTTATTTATAATATATTGTATAGGATTAACAAGATTGCACATATATTACAAGAGTGAGAAAGAGCAAAAGGAAAGATCTAAAAAAAAAGAGAGAGAGACATTAACTGCATTTATCAGACGGGTAAGGAATGCAACAAAAAAAAAAAGACGGGTAAGGAATGGACTAACCATTAGCATTAAATCACATGTTCAATTTCAACAACAAAAAACAAAGCATTATTATTATTATTATTATTATTATTTAAGATTAAAATATTTATTTAAGAATTTATTAATTAAAAAATAAATTAAATTACATATTTCTTCAACTTTTTTAGTTTTTAAAAATATTTTCTTAAATTTATACTTAAAATTTAAAAGTTTTATTAAATATAATTAAATACTCGCTCCACTTAATTTATTTTGAGAAAATCAATATTTTCTTGTAAATTATGTATTTTGTAAACTAATGTAATAATATATATTTAGAGACATTGAATTAAAATTTTCTTAAAAAAAATTGTTGAATTTCAAATTTTTATACATATTATTATCTGAAAAATTAATTATTTTAAAGTTTATTAATAATAAAATAGGGTTTGCCAATTTAAAAAAAAAATATGAAAACATGGAAAAAAATAGTACAGTACAATAATTTTTTAAGACAGAACTGAAGTGTTGAACTATTTTTTCATTTTTTTTCTCTGATTTTTTAAAGAAAATTAAATGAATCTTCTGGAATGAAGGCCAGCTTAGTTGGTAGAGCAATGACATCCTAGGCCAGAGGTCTAAGGTTCGAATCCCACTTCCCCTTTCTATAGAAATTAGGATATTTATGTTAAGAGGTCTAAGGTTCGAATCCCACTTCCCCTTTCTATAGAAATTAGGATATTTATGTTAAAAAAAAATGAGTCTTCTCAAGTCACTCAAGAGTTAAGAAAATATAGAGACCCCCTTAGGGATGGGCGTGGGGTGGGGTTTCCCCATTCCCCGTGGGAATCCGACCCAAATAGGTAGGAGATGGAGCACTATTTTTTCCCATAGTGTCGGGGACGGGGTATGATTTTTTCCCATTAACGAAAATGGGGTGGGGATGAATTTTATACTCCCCGCCCCGTGGGTTCCCCATTCCTGATTTCATGGGTACTTGCTAATAAATTAATGAATAAAAAATGTATATTATATATATTTGTAGGGTATATATATATATTCGAGAAGACAATGCTATACTACAATAAGAAGAAATAATATTTTTTTAATTTTGGGATATTAGATTTTTTTAATAAAAAAAATAAATGTGAATTTATTAATAGTTATTTTAAATTTTATGAATTATTAATATATCATTTTATTTATTAGTTTATAGTATATAAATTAAAAGTATTATTTTTATATTTTGTGATCTAATAATTAAATAAAATTAATATTAATATTTTTTTAAAAAAATTGAAACGGGGATTGGGGAATCCACGAAAATAGAAATCTTCATGGGATGGGGATGAAGGAAAAATTATCCCCGCGAATGAGATGGGAGTGGGGGTGGGGATGAGGAACAACTTATATACGTGAGATGGGGATGAAAAATGTATCCCCGCGCCCACCCCGCCCCAGGCCCATCCCTAGACCCCCTGCGAATTAATCATTGTACGAATAACCTAAGAATTTTCAGCATTTTTCACATTGATCCTTCTTATTAATTAAAATTTTCAGTTGGATTATTATTTTTTCTCTTAATCTATTTTATTATTAGTCATCATCTATTTTTGTAATTATAATATTTTCATTTTTGATATCAAAAAATAATGTTTTGTTGTCAATTATTTTATTTATAATAAAATTAGAAGGGTGAGGAAGAGAAGAAGAAAATATCTGAAAAAAATACTACCTCCGTGTTTTCAGATTCTTTACGTTTTCATTTTTGGGTGTGTTTTTCATTTCTTTATGTTTCCATTTATGGTAAGTTTTGTAATTGTTTATTATTATTTTTTTTATTGATATTGGTGAAAAAGTAAGTTTTAAGAATGTTAGTAATTGTTTATTATTATTTTTATTTTTATATTGGTGGAAAGTTGATTTTATTGGTATTGGTGAAAACCAAATATAAAGAAATGAAAAAAATGGAAGTAGTAGAAGATAGAGATGAAGTTAATGACCAAACCAACTTGAATTAAAATTATTATTATTATTAAATATTTATTAAAATTTTTTTTATCTAAATAGTAATTACAATTTTAAAATTAAATTAAATATTTTTCGACTTTTTAAATTTTCTCAAAAATGTTCTTGCATCTACGGTTTTATATATAAGTAAAGAATGAAATATAAATAAATTAATAAAACGTGAATTAATATAATAATTACAATAGAAAATTTAAATAAATTAATAAAATGTGAGCTAATATAATAACTATAATAGAAAATTGTAGGATTATTATTTATGAGAGGGAAAGAAAAGAAGTGGTTGCAAAATAATAATGAGAACTGAAGTAAGCAGTTGTCCAATCAAACACTGCAAAGAAGAAAAATTCAAAAAGTAAGAAAGCTGAATGGGTATTCTCAGGTCAAGTTGAGTGTCGTTATGTCAGTGCTTTTACCTTGGGCGTTCTTTTTGCCCTTTTCTAACAAGCACTTCGGGCTTTTTTTTTTTAACAAATCATTGGGCATTCTATTATTATTCGTTCTTTGTGCTTGCATAGCTTATATGCACTATTACTTCTCTAATTTTGAGTAATATATTTTAATTTTAATTTATAATAAAAGGGTATATCATCTCTATTTTATAATAATCAGATATTTTAAATAAATTTTTAAGTCATCAATAAATTATAAAAAAAATTAAAATATAATTATTTATTTTTATTTTTGTCATTAATTATAGAAAGATCATAATAAAATTTGCTCATATTTTAAATATTTGTAAGAAAAAATTATTAGCACATGTAATTTATTAGGACACATTTAAAAAATTAATTTTTAATTTTTAATTTTTAGGAAAGAGAGACGACTTTTGATAGTCTAAGAGACTTTGGACATATATTTAGAATCTTATGAGAAGATCGACTTTTTTCGGAGTTGTCTTTATCAAACTTTATGTAGCCTATTCTTTTTTTGTTGGAAAATTTATAAGCAACTCACCATATTTTATCATATTTTATATTCTTCTCTTTGTTCTTTTTAGTGGATAAAAATATCCTTAAATTTTAATTTCATTGAACAAATATACCATTCTGTTTATTTTTTTATTAAAATAATAATAGGTCTAAAATAGAATTTTATGGACCATTTTGAAAAAACTCAAGAATTAAAAGATTGTTTTGATATATTTTTATTCTTCAACCTTATTCTTCCCACATAAAGCCCTAGCCGCTCGCGCATTCCTACATCAGCCATACCAGACTGGAATGAGCTCTTTCCAATGCTAGATGAGTGTCACAGCCCGAAAATTTATTTAAGGACTAAAATGTAATTTACCAATAATTTTAGAATTTAGTAAAAAATTTTATAATAATAAGTTAATTAATAAATTTAAATATTTGATTGATACTCAGGATGTTGAAACGGACGTTTTAAGTATGATATTGTATTTTCCGACTCTGAAGGCATTTTGGTCATTTTGACCCTCAAAAAATGTTAGGAACGGAAATTAGGTTTTAAAAATATCAAATTTGGAATCTAGACTCCGAGACGAGAGATTTGAGTATAATTTTGCTAGGGTTTCGTTAAAGGGTTGATTTTCGATTTTTATCGACACCGGTAAAATCCGGTAAAAATGTAAATCGAAAATTACTTCAGTAAAAATCTGACGCAAATTGGAGAAATAGTCGAGGACATTCGGTCAATTTTAATTAATGTAAATTGATGAAATAGTTAGGGACGACATTGCCATTTTATCAAAAGATATTTTTAAATAATAAATAAATAAATATAAATAAATAATAATTAAACTAACACCACAGAATGTGCATTTGAATGAGGAATGAGAGAAAAATCTAGTAAAGAGGTTGGATAATGCAGACGGTGGAGATAGATGGAGGGCCAATGGAATTTGAATAATTGAGATATATTGGCTAGGTCTGATATTATTAAGAAAGAGGGGAGAAAACAGATGAGAGGAGAAGGGGGAGGGAATGAAACGAGAGAGAGGGAGAGAGAGATTCAACAAAATTTAATATTCTTCCTTAAACTTAGAAACCAAACCCAGAAATCAAATCATGGGAGTCTAGTGATCAAGTTTAACGTAAGAAATGCCCTGAAAGGTGGCCGGACTGTGTAGAACTAGCCCAATCAGTTTTAAAAACCAAAAATTTCGACCTCTGTTATCTTCAATTTCGGCCATCGTCTGACGGATTTAAGGCCATAGAACGGTCATCGATGAAGAGACAAATCAATCGGTATCTACCTCGCTATCCGTTGTTGCCGGAAACACCGCAGAAGGTCGGATCCAAGGAACGGGTCGTAAGATTCGTTTATCAGGAAAGCAGGTGAGGAAGAAACGGTTTGATTCGGCATTCGATTTGGTTTGCCTTGGTTGCTAAGTTTGATTAAGGATAATAAAATTACTTTAAAAATTTTTCCTCTAAGGGGGCATTTGGTTCGTGCAGGGAAACGGAATGGAATCAGGAAATGGAAATAAGGAGAAAGGGAAACAGGGAATCAGAATACCTTTTCCTGTTTGGTTATGATCCAGAAACGGAATGGTTTGCCCCCTGATTCCCTTTGTAATTATTTGGTTTGAAGTAGAGAATCAGAATCAGAATTATTATTATTATTATTAATTGTATTATTATTATTATTATTAATTGTATTATTATTATTATTATTTTGTATATTTATTATTATTTTTCATTATTTATTATTATTATTATTATTGTTATTTTATTTTTATTATTATTTATTATTTTTATTTAATTAATTTATTATTATTTTTATTTATTATTAATAATATTTATTATTATTATTATTATTTATTTATTTTATTATTATTTATTATTAATAATATTTATTATTATTATTATTATTATTAATTTTTTTATTTATTAATTTTTATTATTTATTATTTATTTTATTATTATTATTAATTATTTATTATTATTTATATATTATTATTAT